>PISX010011853.1:0-63323 GCA_004024625.1 Mellivora capensis
AATTGTTCAGAAACTCCAAATTAACTGTGAAATAAAACTTTGAGAAATAGAGAAACAAACAAAAATTAACATTGATCACCTGTTCCAAGTATACTTAATCAAAGAACTGATTATCTAATTATTGAACATCCAATTCCAATAGCCTTTAGGACCAAATTGTGAAAATACAGAATTGCCAGAGTTTAGGGAGATAATCATCCCAAAATACTTAATAATATAAAGGCCATGCTGTAAGCATTGTATTTAGCTCTGGACATTCCCTTTAAGAGGGGATATTCATACATTGAAGCTTGTCTGGACAACAATCGCATGGATTGCTGGGACCTCACACCATGCCACAAAATTAACTATTGAATAAACTAGGGGTATTTAACTTGGAGAAAAGTCCAGTCAGAAGACAAATGAGCAGACTTGATAGTAGTCTTAAAATACTTGAAGAGATTTTATATTAAAGATCAATTAGGATTACTTTTCAAGGCTTTCAGGGGCTAAGAGGTAGGTAAAAAATGTACAATTTTCATTTTACTTTAACATAAAAATGAACTCCTAATATTTAGAACTATTTTAACTATAATGGTTTGTTTTAACAAGAAGGGTATTTCTTATCACTGGAAATGCTCAAGGGACACTAAACTGTCATTGAGTGTAAAGCTATAGAGTAGAGATCTAATAGATACTTGGTTTAACTCTATAATTGGATTAATTCTATTAGTGTCCCCTCTAAATTTGAGTATTTCCTAATATATGTTATCTAAAAGATGATTGTAGAAGCTAAATTAAAAGGGGATGACACATCAAAAAACATGAAGTCTTTAGAGATAAATTTACCAAAATAGGTAAAAGTCCTGTATGTGTAAACTACAAAATAATGCTGGGAGAAATGAAAAGAGAGCTAAATAAATGGTGAGATATGCCAAGTTCTGCACGGAGAGATTCAGTGTTGTTAAAGTGTTAATTTTCCCTCAAGTTATTTATCTATTCAATACAATTAAAATAAAAATGCCAACAGACATATTTTGTTAGAAATTGACAAGCTGATTCTGAAATTTATATGAAAACAGAAACAATCTAAAATAGTTAAAGCAGTTTTGTAAAATAGGAGCAAAGTTGGAGAACTTGCCCTAATTTGTGTGTGTGTGTATGTGTAGAGAGAGTGAGGAAAGAAGCAATCACAGAAAGAAAAGCAAAACAATGCAATGGGAAAAGAACAAAATCAAAATACTAAGACAAACATTTCACAAAAGAAGATATATGAATGGCCCTGAAAAACAATCTGGGGGTTTCAAAGGGGAGGTAAGTTGGGGGAGGGAGTAACAAGGTGACAAGTATTGAGGAGGACATGTGCTGTGATGAGCACTGGGTGTTATACTTAACTAATGAATTGTTGAACACTGCATCAGTTACTAATTATGTACTATATAGTGGCTTACTGAACATCATCATCATAATAATAAAAGAAGATATATGAATGGCTAGTAAAAATTGGAAGGATGCTCAACATCATTAGTTATCAGGAAAAAAACAAGTTAAAATCACACTTTGATACAATCCCGTACCCAACAGAATGTCTAAAATTAAAGACGATAACCTCACACGTCACCATTGACATGTTGATATTGTCTAGAATTTTAGTTGGGGGAAATTAGAAATTTGCTATGCATGTATGTATATATGTATGTATGTATGTATGTATGTATGTAAGTATGTGTGTATTTATGTTTTTGATCACAATAAACCTTACTAAGTAATTGGTTTGTCCTCACATTCCTAATTTTAGCAATATTTTCTATTTATTTTTCCTTATATTTGAGAACTTCCTTCAGAGTTCCTAGTGTAACTATTTTTATAATAAACCTGTGAATATATATGCTTGATAGTATATTATTATGCATTCATATTAGAATGACAATTCAGATGAATAACAATTTATGGTTTTTAATTTTTTTTTTTAAACTTTAAACTTGTTTGTACTATCTTCTCATACCCAGTGTTGCTCTTAGGAAGTCTGCTATCATTTTGGTTCATTTATCATGGAAATAATCTGGTATTTCTTTTAAGGCTTCAAGAATTTTCTCTGTGTCTTTAATACCTTCCATCTGTATAATGTACCTAGGTTTGGTTATAGTCTATGGCTCTCTCAACCTGATGTCTTTTATTATTTGTGTTAATTCTTAAAATATATCTTTATTATTTTTTCAAATATTTCTCTCTATCCATTTATCCTCCTCCTTTTGGGGGACTACTATTGTCAAGGTAATGGTACTTTTCTTTCTAGCCTCCATATTTTTTTAGCTTTGTGTCTTCTAAATAAGCCCCTCAATCTGATATACAATTTACTATTCACCTTTCAGTTGTATCCAATTATTCTGCTGTACGCTATAAATATCATGCTGTTCATTTTAACTTTTATGACGTATCTAGTAATTCTACTTGATTTCTTAAGAAGGATTTTTTGTTTGCATTGCTAATCCAATATTTTGTATTTTAAGCATATTTTTTCATGTTTATTTCAATTCTTATTTCTATGAGTTTAATAATTTTGCTTCAGATGGTTGTTTTCAGTTTCTTTTTTGGCTACCTATGTAGCCAAGGTCAGCCACACAACTAACTGAGCCACCCAGGTGCCCCTCCAGTATTTTTAAAAACTTATTTGAAAAATTTATTTGACTCACACTGTCAATTATATTTTTACATTATAAGCCTGAATATAACTAAATCTAAATGTATATACCGGAAATTCTTTTTCTTTTCTTTTCTTTTTTTAAATTTTATTTATTTGAGAGAGGGAGCTGGAGCATGAGTAGGGCGAGGGGCAGAGGGAGAAGCAGACTCCCCACTAAGCAGGGATCCTGATTTGAGGCTTGATCCCAGGCCTCTGGGATCATGACCTGAGCCAAAGGCATCTCCCAGGTGCCCCTATTTTTCTTTTCTATTCTATTTCACTAAAAATGTTTTTCATGATCTAAGAATAGATTCCATGACAAACATATATCTCCCATAGTTTGACATCATTCTTATCTCTTAACTCTTCTGTTTTATTATCATCTCTTAGCCTATCCTGGTGCATTAGTCAACATTCTTGAGATAGATGATAGATGGTAGATAGATAGATAGATAGATAGATATAGATAGATAAGAGGAAATTTTGTTATGGGAATTGGCTCATGTGATTATGGAGGCTAAGACAAGCTACTATATGCTGTTTGCAAGCTGGAGACCCAGGAAAGCCAGTGTTATAATTCAAACCTGAGTCTGAAGGCCTGAGAACCAAGGAAGCCCATAGTATAACTCTGGATCCAAGGCCAATGGTTTGAAAACTAAGGGTGAGGGGTTGCTTTAGTTTAAGTCCTGGAATATGAAGGCTTAAGAACTAGGGGCTCCACTGTCTGAGAAGATGGCTGTCTTAGTTCAAAAGAAAAGAAATAGAAATCACACTTTTCCGCTTTTTTGTTCTATTGGAGGGGGTGGGGACTCAACAGATAAGATAGTATCCATTCAAACTGGTGAGAGAAGATCTTTTTTTTCTCAATTTACTGATTCAAATGCTAATCTCTTCCAGAAGCACCTTTACAGACAAAATGAAGAATAATGCTTTACCACCTATCTGGGCAACCCTTAGCCTGGTCAAGTTGACATAAAGTTCATCATCATACCTGAGTTTTTTGTTTTGTATATTTTTGTTTGTATTTTCAGACTATCCTAGATTTCATTCTGTTGACAGTACCTGCAGCTCGCTTAAACCATTGTCTTTCCATGGTAAATCCAGGTGGAAAAAAAAACAAAACAAAACCCTGGATGCCTTCAACTACCCATCTCCATTTCTCTGGTCCTGGGTAGCTGAATTGGGCTGGAGAAAAATCAACAAATCACACAGAGTACTGCTAATATAAATGTATGTTCCACAAATTGAAATAGGTTTTAAATTGTCTTATACTGCTTATAAATCTCTCTGGTTTATTCTCTTGCCCTTTCTCCACAGCTATTTAAATTTTTATGATCTTATATATCTCACATCCTTACATTTTCCCTTGACCTGCTCTAAGCAAATGGCTTCCTAATCTATTTACAGAGACACTAGAAGTCACAAACAAGGACTTATCTGAACACCTCTATTATTGACTATACATTTACCTACCTTTTTATCCATCTTTGGCTGGTTTCCTTTTACATAGTAGAAAAAAGGTTCTCTGTAGTTTTATACAGAACAGTTTGAAAATCACTGCAATAAATTGGGGGAACTATATTTAAGATCTTTAAGATGGTATGATAAATTAGAAAAATCAGTACCAAATAGAACAAGAATGAAAATCATGAAGACCATGCGGAAGCTAATGTAAAGGTCTACAGAAAAGATGAGCGTTTTAACTAAGGTAATAGCAGGAACAAGAAGAGGAGTTAGTACTATTCAAGATATTGAGAGTCATTTTAATCTACTGAGTATAATAAGACAGATATGGTTATTGAGGATAGGATAGTAGTACAAAAGATAAAAATCCCTACCCACATTTTTATGGGGAAAGAGAGATAATTAGCAAATCAGTTTCCCATCTTGTTTAAGAGATTACATGTGCTTCAAAGAAAAGTCAGTTAGGGGGTATAGATACGGAATCACAAGTGTGAAGGGGTTGCAATTTTAAACTCTATGGTCAATAAAACAAAGGCTCAATGAGAAGAGGATGTTTAAATCAAAACATGAAGTGGATGAGAGAGGCAGCAATGGTAATAGGAAGATGGCAGAAATTTCTTGGCAAAGGAAGAGTGAAGGAAAAGACCCTGAAGCATGAACAGGTCCAGTGTGTCAGAGAAATAGAAATGAGACCACGGTAGCTGGAATATGGTGCCTAAGAGAAACAAAGTCAGAGAGGAAGTCAAGAGATAGCTAGGGGTCAGTGTAGGTTACTGTAGAGATGTTAGCATTTATTCTGACTGGCATGGGAAGACAGTGGAAGGATTTGAGTAGAGAAGGGATTTACCTTTTAAGAGCCTTGCTCTGGCTATGATTTTAAAGCCACACAGCAGTGGAAAGGAGGTGCCAACAGGAAAACCCACAGGCAGATTATTGTATAGTTCAGATGAGAGATTATGGTAGCATGGCCAGGGGAGATAGCAGGAGAAATTATGAGAAATGATCAGATTCTTGAGGTAAAGTTAAAGTTAGCAATATTTGCTTAAGGAGTAGGTGAAATATAGGAGGAAAAGAGGAGGCAAGGATATCTACAAGATGTTTGGCCTAACCAACTGAAGGATAGTTATCAATTGGTGATCTGGATAACACCATGGAGATAGAAATGTTTGGGAAAGGATCAGTTCAACTTGGCATGTGAAGTTCGAGATGCTCATTAGACATCCAAGTGGATATGTTAAATAAACAATTTGTATTTATAAATTTGAAAGTCAGGGGTAAGTCCAGGTTGGAGATTTACATTTGTAATCCATAAGCATACAGATGGTACTGAAAGTATAAGACTAATTGAGGCCACTAAGGAAGTAAGAAGAAAAAAAATCCATTCAAGACCTGAATTCTGGAGCATTCCAAAATTTATTTTGATTAGGAAAATGAAGAGAACCATAAAAGGACATTGAGATTGAGATAGGATGAGTGTACTGTCCTGGGAGCCAAGTGAAGAAACGACTTGAAGGAGAAAAGAGTGATACTATGTCAACTTTACAGACAGATGAGTAAGGTGAGACTAAAAATTATCTGTTAGATTTAATAGTGTGGGTGGAGATTATTTGTGACCTTGTCAAGAGCAGTCTTATTAGAAGAAGAGGGAGAAAGGAGTTAGAGAAAACTCTTATATTGACAGAGTTTCTAAAAGATAAAATATTATATAGAAGCATTAACCTGTTTGTATCATGACAACAGTGATATAGTACATAGAAAAAACTTGTTACTGTGCTGGTGAGAGGAGAATTCTGAATCAATGTCCTTGGGTAAGTGATTAGCCCTTGTTAGGAGGAAGGAAATGTTGGTCTGTTTGTCTATCTATCTATCTATCATCTATCTCATTGTAATAAGAGAGAAGCCAGAATATGTGGATAGGTAATGGTAGATGTTTTGGAGACTTGTAACAATTAATTTTTATTGCATCTATTTTCCTAGAGAAATATGAAGCAAGGTCATCTAGTCAAGAATGCAGATGGTGGGGGAGGTTTTTAATATCTGAGGGAAGAAGACATGAAGTAATTATTTAGGAAAGGGGTAGTGATAGAGTAATTGACTCTAGAAGAAAATAACTAGTTTCACAAAGTTAAGCTTATATAATACAAATTGTCCTATTGCATAGATGTCTCTTTCAAATCATGTTTTGTCACCATAACTGCTTATACATGCATATGAAGTAAGTCTTCAAAGCTACCTTTTCCTCCTACAAACTGAAACCTATTGCTTTGCTGGTTTATATTTAAATATAAGTTCTAAATATTTAAAGTTGAATCCTAAAACTAAACTGGGAGCATGACTAGTTTAATGACACTCCCACCAAAAGGAAGACAAAGGCAAACGAGGAATCACTGGTAAAGGGTGCTACAATGAAAAATGTGCAACATCTGCTCAAGTTCAGTCAATGATGGCTGAAGACCATAGTTTTCTTGAACAGTCTAATATTTTTCTGCATTATTTATCACTCATTTACTTAATATTCTCTTGCTAACCCAATTAGCCACATCTCTTATTAAGCCCATTAAGTCTGTTAAATTAGCTTACTAGATTAAAAGAAAATTAGAAGCATGAGACCATTGAACTTTAATTCTTCTTAATTAAAAAAAAAATCCATGGTTTGTCAAAACCCATGGAATAGTATACCACAAAGAGAATTTTACTGTATGCAAATTTAAAAAAAATGTGGGGGAACCCAAAATGGAATACAAGCTGTAACAAATAAACCTAACTTATTACAAATGAATTGTATAACAATGCTAATGGAGAAGAAAATAAATAATCTAAGAAACTTTGAAAACAGTATTTTGACTAGATATAGGCTAAAGACAAAAGGAACAGGAATACTATGCTCTCTTTCAGTTTCTCACAGGGCAATGGATTAGTCATTTGAAAATTATTTATGTATCAGGGTAGAACAAATAAGCATCTATACTGTAGGTAATGAGAGCCAGGATCTCTTGTCAGAAAAAGAAGTTACAAATAAGGAAAGAGTGAAAACTAGAATAAACCCTGTGGTATAATATTGGAATCAGAAATACTAGATAATTTGTGGTTTAAAAAATACATATACATATAAAGAAATCAGTATACATGTATGTGGGTGAAGGATATATGAGTGATATGTATGTATATGTTTTCATGTATGCATGACTGCAGAGTCTCCTAGCACCGCTTCCTAGAGGGATTAAAATAAATTACAACCAAGTGGAAATGAATACACCTACTACTCTAATCTTGGCTTCTGAAGACCATTTTCAAAAAAAGGAGCCAGAGGGGCATCTGGGTGGCTCAGTCATTAAGCGTTTGCCTTTGGTTCAGGTCATGATCCCCAGGTCCTGGGATCAAGCCCTGCGTCGGGCTCCCTGCTCACCAGGAAGCCTGCTTCTCCCTCTTCCACTACCCCACCTCTGTTCCCTCTCTCACTGTGTCTCTCTGTCAAATAAATAAATAAAATCTTAAAAAAAAAAAAAAGGAGCCAGAGTTTCGTGAAATGGTTGGTTACAGAGTGGAGCAGGGAAAATGCAAGATAAGCTTGGAGCATTTGTTGTGCCAGAAAATGCTCAATAAATAATGGGGAAACATCGAAAGGGCAAGGAAGCTAACCAGAAAGAGGTCTTAATTGCAAAGTTGGGACAGACTGACTAACAAAATAAATAATATTATTAGATTATAACATAGAGTAAAATATTCATGATGTAAGTAAATAATTAGATAAATAAATAAATGGAGAAGATAACGTTTCCTTACTAAAGAATTGCAGTTAATGTAGAAGAAACACGAGATATAGAAAATCACCATTAGAACAAGACAGTAATAGTTATTGCATTATGGATGCTAAAAGTAGTAGGTGAAAGTTTGAGGAAAATAGGATATTTACATAGTCTCAAAGTATTCCCTCCTGATATTTATTAGTTACAGAAGGGAAAATACAATATAAAACCTAGGTGACACCACCTTGAACAAGTGTCAAGAAGAAAATCACCAGTATAACAGATATCAACATCATATACTTAAAAAATTTTGATTCCAGAGTAGTTAAAATGCAGTGTTATATTAGTTTCAGGTGTGTAATCTAGTGATTCAGTAGTTCCATATATTACTCAGTGCTCATCAAGATAGGTGTACTCTTAATCCCATTTGCTTATTTCACCCTCCCCACCACCTCCCTTCTGGTAACTATCTTTTTGTTCTCTATATAGTTAAGAGTCTATTTCTTAGTTTATTTCTCTCTTTTTCCCCTTTTGTTCATTTGTTTTGTTTCTTAAATTCCATATATAAGTGAAATCATATGCTATTTGTTTTTCTCTGACTGACTTATTTCACTTAACATTGCATGTTAACATCATATACTCTTAACATTTTTTAAGTATTCTTGCTTAAAATATGTAACCTCAATCATAAGAAAATATCAGACAAACAAAATGAGGGACAACCTGCAAAATCACCTTCCAATACTCTTCAAAGGAGTCAAGGTTCTGAAAGACAACATGAGACAGAAGAACTTTCAGAGATTAGGGGCAGTTGAGGAAACACAAGAACTAAATGCATTATGGGATTCTCACTTGGACCTTAGAACAGAAAAAGGACATTAGCAGAAAAACTGACAAAATTCAAATAAAGTCTATAGTTTAGTTTTAAAAGTAATAAACAGAAAAATTAAATCTTTATTTAGTTTGGGGCAGAGCATACAATGTTTGAACTCTCTCATCTACCCAACTCTAAGCCCCAGAAGGACAAGGCCTATGCGTGGTGCATTTGTTGAATGACTACATTAAAACTGAATTCCATCTACGACACTGTATTATTATGACCTGTTATGAATCCCAAATCCCTCTATATATGCAAATATATTGTGTGCTTATGATTTTTACATATGTGTGTGTATTTTTAATCATATTTTGGCAAACAAAAATGGAGACAGATTGAAGAATATACCCTTTACAGTGCAAATGATGTATAACTCCTATAAGTAAAGTGACAACACAGGAGTGCTTGGCTGGGTCAGTCAGTTAAGCATCTGACTCGATGGTCTCAGGGTCGTGAAATCGAGCGTGGCATGGAGCCTGCTTAAGATTTTCTCTCCTTCTCCCTCTGCCCCTACCCCAACTTAGGCACTTTCTCTCTCTCTCTTAAAAAAAAAAAAAAAAAAAAAGGACGACATAAGTAGAGATTTGTTAAATTTTTCTGTAATCTGCCCCTTCGTCCTGTATGAGCACAGTCAACAATTACTCTTAACTTTGAAGTAGTACACAAGAACTTTGTTCTCTTCCTGTTTTGAAAGATATCTCAAATATCATATTTGACATGGGCTGGGAGTTAACACAAAGAGTAGCAGCAATTGACAGTGAAATCAATTTCTAATTAGATTTATGCTTACACATTTACTCATAGCTTGTTATAGCAAATAATAAAAAACTAAATAAGTAAAATTTTAATAATACTTTCTCTGGAATGTATTGAAATATTTACAACAAAACTGAATCAGTCAAAATTTACATTCTTAAAAACAGAACTCTTAAATTAGGGAAAAAATGAAAATAGTGTCATAAAAATGTGTGAAGACAAATTAATTTTAATTTGAAAATATTAAGTTCTTAAGAGAAAAACAATTAACATTTATAAATAAGAACACAAATGATGGTATTTTCAACCTAACAATATTATTTTGATAGAAAATTTCCATATTATTTTAATTTTAAAGATAGAAGTAACATCTTCATGATTTATTAAAAGCCTATTTTCAAAAAAGGAATAAGAAAATTAAATAACAGAAATGAAAGCATTATTTTGTAACTTATCAGGTCAATTATTTCTAGTTAATGCAATTTAATTTTCTTTTTACATGTCAAATACAAAGATTTATAGGTAAAAAACACTATGTCCTCAAAAATCTAATCAAAACCTCTAAAAATGAGTTACGTACCAACAATAGAGTATTTAACAATAGAAAATAAGATATATTGAATAGATTATTTGGTTTTGTTATCAAATATCTTTATTTCTTCGAAGCACAAATTAACTTTTCCTTCTGTATACCCCAAAGCCATTGCATAGACAAGATTTTATTAAACTATAGATAAGGACACAGATTTCTAGATTACTCATAGGTTTCCTTTTCAAAATTTAACAGTATTTCCTGAGCAAATTCTGAAATAGATTTTGTCTCTAAATGAAACCAACACACACTGGAAAAGAAAAAAAAAAGTCTGTCAACCAAGAGTAAGTAGAGAAAACAGTCATAACTTGTGATCTATGGAAATAAAAGTATTTTTAGTGTCTTTGGAATATTAGTGACAAAAAAACAATAATAAATGCTAAAACATGGTAAGTTAACTGATGGGAAAATTTAAATGGTAGCAAGATAAATATCTGTGGGGTTAGGGAGTGAAGTCAGAAATTTAGTATCAGCAAATGAATCACCTACTCCAGCAATGTGAGAATAGGGCTGGTGGAAGCAGATACAAAGGGTCCAGATCAATGTGTATGCATGTTGATTTCCTGAAATAGGTCACTGAAGTCTAGCAGCCTTATCTCAAAGAGACTGTTACATGGTTATCAGAACCCAACTTCATAGGAAGAAAGCTTTAGGAAACCAAAACTAAGGGTGATCAGTTTTCATTCATTGATTTATACATTCAGATACTCAACAAACATAATTTTTCCTGGCAGTATGATCTAAGACAATAATATTTTAACTTTAAACACAAAAACTCCCCAATATTTTTTCAAATCAAACGAAGCTTTAGGGGACTGTTTTGGAGACAGAAACTGCATACACTCTGATATTACATGAAAATATAAGGCATAAATGAGGGCAAAAATCTCATGCATAGGAAAAAATATAATTGATATTTTAATAATTTGATAATTTTGATAATTGATAAATATAATTGATATGAACAAATATAATTGACTGTCGGGGTTATTTTAAGATGCAAGGCACAAATGAGTGACTTTTTTTTTCTTTTTAAAACTATCTCCTTCCCTTTATTCTTTCCTATTGCTACTCTTTTCCTCCTTTGAGCACTCTCTCCGGTAGCATCAGTTACTGTGAAAGTAATCACTTATTAGACCCTTAGTTCTCACCCCTTACTTCACCAGAGGATCACGCAAATTAAACAGAATCTCAGGGAGAGGGAAGTCTTGATATTTGCTTTTTAAGAAGCTCTCTTGTTGATTTTAATGTTCAGCCAACTTTGAAAAACTATCTTCTTAGAAGTCACAAGGTAAGTCAGAAAGGTTTTGTTTTGTTTTGTTTTGTTTTGTTTTGTTTTAAATCAATTAAACAACTTGCTATGTACTCAGCAACCACCTTAGCATTATGGACACATGAGAGCTGCATCAATGCTCAACTCTGTTGCTTACAAATTTACTGCAGTAAACAATCATTTTTAAAATCTAAGTTAGGAAGTAACTCTCGGCTTACTTTTCTTAACTTATTGGTTACATGCTATACATATGAAATTTGCTATTAACAAAAGTGAAATTCTCTAAGGTTTTGAATTATTTTTTCATATATCAAATTTTTGCAATAATATTATCTCCATTGCAAAATGATCTGTTTTTCGATGGGAAAGAAAGATTTGCAGTTCTAGCTTTTAAGATGTGGAAATTGTGCACAAACTCAAGAGTGAATTCTTGATTAAGAGCATAGGCTATGGGTTCAGGTTGCATAAATTCAGGTCTTCGCTTTACAGTTTATTAGTAGTGTTTTCTCTCGAGCCAGTCACCTAACTTATTTGTAATTTTATTTACTCCGGAAACTGGGATTACCTGTATTCCTACTTTTTCAGTTGCTGTGAGGAATAAATGACTTAGGGTTCCTGATATACAGCAAGTGCTATAGAAGTGTTAGCTATTATTATTATGTCATAGATTTTCATGTCTTAACATTTTGAAAGACTATTAATATTTTTCATATATTATAGATATGCATGCTGTGTCAAAAATGTTATGTTACCATTTGCTTTATATTGTTGAAAAATATTTTGGGATGTAAAAATATGTGGTATCTAGGGGGAGTAGGTTATTAATGCAAATATCTGTTTTTTGGGGGTTTTTTTGTTTTTTTTTAAACAGACTGAGGCTCACTGGCATAGACCCAAAGGAATTTGAGAAGATATAAATTGGTATGGGCTGGCATACTTCACTGAATACTAATCAAAGAGGGAAGGAGTTGAGCTAGACATTGAAAACATGTGCAATTTGAATAGTCAAGGAGGAAATGGGAAATGGGTTGCTGATGAGCCTCAAAAGTAGGTTCACTATGAAACATAATAAGAATCTGACCAGGTGTCAGTTGTCCTTATTACCTTAACCTAAGATTCTGTGTGTGTGTGTGTGTGTGTGTGTGTGTGTGTGTGTCTTTTTTTTTTTTTTTACCTTGGATAATAACGGAAAGTATTCATGTTACCTACTCATTTACAAGGAGAAGTCAGAGTTCTTCAGCATATGCCCAAATTTCTCTCCATACTTCAATACATTGCAATTGATGAAACATCAGTATATCCAAGATCAGTCAGCCATGTTGTAATGAAATGTCCTAATAACAATAGATTTCCTATATTATGACATTCAAAAGAGCATTCTTAACAGTTAAAATACATATAAAAGCATCATGACCATTACTGTCATTTTTTTACCATAATGAGGAAAGTATCCTTTGTTTAGTAGCCTGGAAGCTTGAATTTTATTATTGTAAAACATTGTTTCTTTAATGCATGATGTTTATTGAGAAGACACCCAGTACCAGGAGTTCTAATCCTGACCATGACTTCTCTGTCTCCTTAATAGATATTTAATTTATTTAATATCTTAGCTTGTTTTCTGAAAAATAGGAGAAATGAGATTCTACAAACAACTCTCGGAGGGTTGTTGGAAAGGACCAAGTATATAGTGTTTTAAGATACTCTGTGAAAACTAATAAGTGGTTTGAATGTGCATGTATTTATATTTTTTCTATCAAGTTTAGAGATAGTCATATTCTAGTATTTCTAGTTTTGGTAATATTTTATATATAATGAGTATATTCTTCATTGTAATCATCATTCTATGAGTAGCATCTGAAATTGTCTGTGTGTTTTCTCTCTTAATCCCTACAACCTAGGATAATAATATATGCCATGTTGTTGAAAAAAATTTGCTTTTAAATAACCATTAAAATGTAGTGGTATATTAGGTTATTCTTGGAGTTGAAAGCAGAAAGACTGCGTTTAAACCCTAGCTTTTCTGCTTATTGGCTCATGACTGGGAAGAATCTTAACCTTTCTGAATCTTCATTGTTCTTAATCTTTGTTACAAAAACCGCTGGTGTAAATTTAACACAAACTATTGATTCTTTTAAAATATACTCACACACAACTGCATGAAATTTAAATAGGTTCTTTGATTCCATGAAGCACCTTCATTAACTTATTTTGCATAAAATACCTTTTAATTTACTTAATAAATATGTATTGAGCACCTGCTGTGTGGTCAGAACTCTGCTAGGCACTGGATACAGCCAGGAAGAATAAAGGCATGCTATAGGCTTTTATGATTTTTATGATCCGTGGAGGGTAAATAACCACTAATAACTAATGAATAAGAATTGCCATGAGGGAAAAGAATGTAGTTCAAGCACACTGAAAAACTGATAATCAGGAAAGATTTCCCTGAGAACATAATAATTGAACTGAAATTTTAGGAATGAGTAAAGGTTAATAGGCAAGGGTGAGAGAGGGGAAGAAGTAATCTAGGAGGATGGAATAACATGTGCAAAGCCCCTGTGGCAAGAGTGTGATCTGCAAGAGGAAATTTTAAAAGGCTGCTTTCCTAGAGAACAGAAAACAAAGCTGACAGAGATGAGGATGGAGGTAGAAATGTCCTTGATTGATGCGTTAAGGATTTTAGTCTATCCTAAGAGAACTGAAAAAGAAATCTCTAAAGTTCTTCCTCATGCCAAATTTATACAGTAAATGAGATAAAAAATTAATGAAGCACTCTGAGACCCTCAGGGTGGGGGGGAACTTCTCTGTTGTTTCCTTATAAAATATTTTCTATGCTGTTTTTAACAGCTTTCAGGATAATAATATTTAAAACCAAGTTTATCTGAATGAATGTTGGTCCTTTTTTTTTTGAGTTTTGCAAACTTCAAAATAGGAAAAAAACATTTTTACTTTCTAGAATAGCCATTTGCAAATAGTAATAAAGGGAAAATAGATTACTAATTAAAATAAATAAATAAAAATACAAGTTTTGTCTAAAATCACCCTTCTACCACTGTCTTATTTTATCTGTGATTCATGCTCCATAAATCCATTAGAAAAGTGCATAGAAATATAGTCATATTATAAAAATATTCATTAATTAAATCATCACTTATTTAATTAGTTCCCACTCACACATCCCTCAGTGTAACACAGCATTTATCCTAACCCATTACACCAATTAATTTGTCAACAGGTGAATAAATTTCTTGCTAATGTGCATACACACAGATCTATTACTGTCTATTACCTATTTATCTATCTACCTTCATCATCCAAAATATTATGAAAAATGAAATTCAATTCCAAATTTAAACTGTAAAACTTAGAATTGATGCATGGTTTCAGGAAGTCTAAGGAAATGATGCTGGTGATGAGGGAACAGAAGGCTGGCTGAGGCCAAAGCAAAAGCTGACACCCTGCAACCTTCCCCCACCCCCACTCCTGGGTGGGACATCTGTGACATTCTTTAGGAATCTCCCACCCTTCTTAATGTTAATACCTTGCTAGAGGGCAAAATGACCTTGGCAATGGCAAGGCCTCTGGTATCCCTATCTTGTAGGTCCTTTTTAGCATATGAAAGTTCTATTGAAGCCTCCCTTTTCCTTACCTCCCCCCAACTCCATGGTACAGAACCTGCCACCCCTCACAAACCGGGGCAGCAGCTTTCTGCTCATGGGTCCTGTTCCCATGCTTTAATAAACCACCATTTCCACCAAAGATGTCTCAAGAATTCTTTCTTGGTCATCAGCTCCAGACCTCACCCCACCTAACCTCACCTATATTCTAAAACTTCATCACTGGGAATGTGGCATCTCAGACAAAATATCAAATAAAGATATAATAGCAGTTTATAATTATCGAACACTTATGTGTTAGGCACTGTTCTAAGGTATATACTTATTTAGTCCTCACAACAAACCTTTGAAGGAGGCACTTTAGTCCCTGTTTTTAGTTGGAGAAAAGAATTCACACCAGAGGTTAGTAACTTGTCTCTGCAACTGAATTCAAAGGTGGATTGTTTTCAAATGCAGCACTCTGTCTCTTGGACTGCCAAAATTAAACCAGTTAAAAGGAAAGTAAAAGAATAATGATACAATTGATATTTCAAAGAGATTGACTCAAATATCAAAGGATTAGAAAGGGTTATAGGGAAAATTGAAAAGGTCCTTGTTGAAAAGGCCATTTTGGGGCACCTGGGTGGCTCAGTGGGTAAAAGCCTCTGCCTTCGGCTCAGGTCATGATCCCAGGGTCCTGGGATCGAGCCCCGCATCGGGTTCTCGCATCGTGGGGAGCCTGCTTCCTCCTCTCTCTCTGCTTGCCTCTCTGCCTACTTGTGATCTCTCTCTCTCTGTCAAATAAATAAATAAAATCTTAAAAAAAAATTAAAAAAAGAAAAGACCATTTTAATGATTGTGTTTTAAAAGTTTAAATATAAGAATATTATATTGGGCTAATATGAAATTTGCCTTGAATAATCACATACAAGCAATTTATGATTTCCAAAAATTAATGTACAACCTATGTCCTGTTAAATATATGACAAATATAGGATATTCTTTTAAATGTAAAATTTATGAAGTCCTAATTAAAAATTTGTTTTCACTATTTACCTGGAAATTTTGATCTGTATTTGCTCTGAATAGTTTTGTTTGGTTTGACTTCAAAAGCCTAATCCTCTACTTACTTAATTTAGCCCCTCATTGCATGAAGTATTTGTGGAATTCAATACACTGTTTCCCTCTAAAATAATCTAAGGACAACATTCCTTTTCCTGTCATTGGTAGTCCGTACACATATTCAGGCTCAGCTGGTCATTCACTACTTTATGGGACTTTGATTTTGAGGAAGTGATGTGAAGTGCATATGTAATTAAGAAGATATTTATTATGATGGGATGACTGCAGGAAATGCTGTATCAAGGGTCTAGCACAGCACTGGTGACTACTTCTAATGACCATAATGGACAAAGAGGTGACAGTGTTGCCATCAACAGTGTTTGATCTGGCTACACCTGTGGGGTAAATTTGGTGATGATTTTTGGCTCAGTCATTCTCTGTTGGGTTTTGCACATTTTTAGATCCTTAGTAGCCCCCAAGAAGCATATACCAGATGGGTGAAGATGTGGAAAGGATTTATTGGGGGAAAATGCCTAAAAATGCTGAGTAAGAGGGAGGAAGCAGCAATAAACCAGGAAAATCTTTAGACTGTGATATAGATCTGATTACCATGAAAAAAGAGGGAGAAGAAGGACAGGACTGGATATTCCTGAGACAGTTTTGGTCAGGTCAGTGGGATGTCCCTAAGAAAAAATATGCACATTATAGAAATCCCATATTAGGCAGAAATAGCCCAGCTTATCTCTAGTACCTTTACTATGCTCAGTCATTATCTGGGAGCACTATGTTCACAGCAACATGGTCTGATGTGAACATTGGGGTAGCTCCAAGGGTACATTTTCATGGCCACCAAATTGAGCCACCAGAGTTTTGTCAATCTAAAAACTGCTGAGACTATTCAAAAGATATTCTTTCTGTGCTTAAGTTATTTGGGGTCTTTTCTTTCTTCTTTTCTTTTTATTGTTAGCCAAGAAGATCAACTTGTATCATTTAATGAAATCTGGCTTTAAGTGGTTTTTTATTGGTACCAATTTTTACTGAAAATCGATTATTTGTTACCATTCATGGACTTAAATAGCTTAGTTTTGTCTGTTGTATTTCCCTGTAGTTCATATTTCAAGTAAACATTTTGTTACAGGGTTTTTTAAGCATTTGCTTCTTAAAGAGATTTCTCAGTTTTCTTAGGGTAAAGACCAAAATCTGAAACATAAGTTCTTACATGGTCTGATGCTCTGGGTCTCCTTGCATCTTCAGTCTAATCTGGTACCATACCTCCTCCCCTCATTCACTTTTCCCAACACATTGCTGTTTCAGTTCCTTCCAAGTACTGTGTTAGTTCATATCCTCCAGGAAGCAGAGGCCAAGACATGACTAGATCTACAAGTGATGCTCATGAAGGATAAAGGGGAGGGGACCAGACAAGAAAAGGAGAGCCCTCAAACTGCAGCATAGATTTAATGCCTATAAAGGAAGGGCAAGGAAAAGTCAGACTGCAGAACAATTCCAAGATTTCACCGAGATCAATAAGGAATTTGGAACCAAAGTTTCCTGTTAAAAGAATCCTATGTCTCACAGAAATGGTCCTGCATCAGAATTCCCAAATGTGCTTAGAACCTGTACAGGATACAGAAGGGGAGAAGCTAGTTCTTTCAGTCAATTATGCTACCTTCAGTAGTAGACTGCTTTACTATGTAGATGAGTAGAAGCTTATTTGATGACTACCATGTCCATCCCTTACTTTAAACAGATCTATTTTTTCCACACAGGTTCAGGGAATAGTTTTTTCATAGTTCCCTTGGGCTATTTATTAAAGACAGCACAGATGACAAAGGTTAATGGGGAAAACTATGACCTATATTTCTGTAGTCAGTCTGAGGGCTACAACTGATGCTAGCTGCTAATTTTCATTCTACATCTCTCTGATCTTCACCCTCACTTGGACACATCATAGAGATCCATCACAGTGTGATCCAAACTTCCATTCTTTGGTGGTTTGAGGCTTTGGCAATCAAACACTTTTTAGGCCAGGACTGCTACACATGTCCTATTCAGAGTCAACACTGGGAACCATATAAAGATCTAGAATGTTTTCTCCAAACTAATTTTTCAGCTGTGCCTTTAAGAAGCTCATTCCACGGCTCTTTGAAGACAGCTGCCTCTGGATGGTTTGGTATGTGATATTACCCACGATGGTAATGGGTCCATTAATGTGCCTCCTTCATTGTGAAGTGGGTGCCAATCATACACTACATTGTGTGGGATTCCATATTTGGGAATCATGCATTCTGTAACTCAGTGAATAGTTGTACAGGCTGAGGTTCTGAGAGTAGGAAAGGAAAATTTATGCCTGCAATAGGTATCTATCCTTATACCAATGTACTGTTAGCCCTTAAAAGATGGAAATGCAGTTGACTTGCCACTGACTATCTCAGTCATCCCCTAAAGAAAGAGTATCATTCCAGGAGCTTAGCTTCAGCCATTGCTTTCTCCAGGTTTCTAAGGGGCACGCTAACAGCAACTTTGCCCGATCCTCTGGGTTTTTGGTCAAGCAATTACATCCTATATCCTGAGAAATGACTCTTGCTATTCCAGTTTTATATTCCAACCTCCTTGATCAAGGGCCCTCAAAATCAAGATAGGGGGTACTCCTACATGTGTGTTCTGTCTAATCCTGGCATCTACTTCAGTGAATAATGTATTTCCTCCCTTATTAGGCTCATCACATCCCCAGCCAGGCTCTGCTGGGACTTTGCCAAGGCAACTAGGAGAGAAGGTGAATGCAGCTCCTGAGAGAAGCACCTATTGTTCCATTGGTGAGAGACCTATGCCATGTCTTCTAGAACTTGGAAGGTACTGGCTCTTATTAGGAAAGACTGGGCTACATTGGAAAGCTCTGAGAGTTCAAAGGCGTCTATAGAGACAACATCCTCAGGAGAATCCAGCCAGAGGTCTTTGTTCTATATTTCATGGTCCTAAGATTTTCTCCAATAAGATTCTGGCCTTACCATTGGCAGACTTATCTTGGCTGGCCATTTAAATGTCTCTGGATCTTTGAGACCCTATCAGATTCTCTTTTTTTAAAATTATTTTTATTAACATATTATGTATTATTTGCCCCAGGGGTACAGCTCTGTTAATCATCAGGCTTACACATTTCATAGCACTCACCATAGCATATACCCTCCCCAATGTCCATAACCCAGCCACCTTATTCCTACTCCCCACCCCCCAGCAATCCTCAGTTTGTTTTGTGAAATTAAGAGTCTCTTATGGTTTGTCTCCCTCCCCATCCCATCTTGTTTGACTCTATCAGATTTTTAATCTGATCCTTAGTTACTGTTAGCACTTCCACTGAGGAACATAGGCCTCTTTAAAAATCTACCAAAGAGGCTCTATGGCCCTCAAATTTAGCTTTAGCAGCTGTTTACAGCAATATTATCCCTCTGGGAAACAATACAACCTAGCAGTAACCCGCCAAATCCATTGTTTTTGCAGGATTTTGTGTTAGTCCACGTCCTCCAAGAAGCAGATAGCAAGATGGGATTAAATGTGCAAGGGGATTTTATTAGAAAAATATCTGAGAGAGAAAATGGAGAGGGAGAGGAAATATCTGGGAAGGGTAGGAAAATTCTGAGATGACAATGCATGGATATAAGAAGGACAGAACATGAGGGCATGTGCCCTAGATGGCTGTGAATTCTAAGGAAGCATTGATACAGCTAACATGGCTTATTAGAGCAGTCCTGTATCTCCCAGGAACAAGCCTGTTTTACAAGCCCTGCAATGCTCAGACACTGGCTGAGAGCAGCCTGTGGTAAGCATGACCCTTATCTAAATGTGATATATTTATTTAAGTATATGGAAGCTGGTGTAAGTTCCCTGTAGTTGAAGGTCTGAAAGTATATTTTCAGGGTGACTTCAGCATCATTCCAGTCCTATTTTCCAAACACCTGCAAGAGCATTTCCCCCCAATGGATATCTTCAATCAGTTTAATGTCCCACATGCCACACAGGGTGCCATCCTCTTGCCTTCCAGGCAGTAAATGAAACAGTTCCAAACTTCATCTTACTGCTCGTTTTCTTGGATCAATCCTGACACCACTTGCATTCATTCAGGTCTCTGAGAAGCAGATATTAAAATGGGATGAGATATGTGAGATATTTACTGGAGGAACACTTGAATAAGGAGAAGGAAAGGGAGCCTAAGAAGATGAGGAGGACCTTAATACCTTAATACCACGATGTGGTTCTGGCACCTGTGAAAGAGAGGGAGCAGAAAAAAAGATGGTAAAGAAAAGCTGGAGACTCTAGCACAGTGCTAAGAAAGCTTTAGCCAGTTCAGTGGGATATCATTAAGTCAATGTCCAAGAGTCGAGTCTCACATCTCACAGACAAGGGCCTGCATTCATAGCCCTATCATGATCTCTCAATGGCTGGGAGTAGCCTGTGTGAAATCTAAATTTAGAGTGAATATGAATGTGAATTTAGGATAGGATCAGCTGGGCTATCAGCCAGTTCAGCCTTAATGGTAAGCCCTCTATGGTTAAGCTGTAGGCACCATGGTCTCTGAAGCAAGAGGACCTTTCACATTCTATTTACATTTTTTTAATAACTCCTTAATACCTTGTATTAGTTTCCTATGGTTTTCATATCAAGATACCACAAACTGGGTGTCTTAAAACAGGAGAAATTTATTCTCTCAGAGTTTCAGGTACTAGAAGTCTGAAATCAAGTTGGTTTCAGGGTCCATTCCTTCTGAGGCTCTAAGGGAGAAACTGTCCCTTTCTCCTACATTCTGATGGTTACCAGAAGTTCCTATCATTCCTAGGCCTATAGACACATCAGTCTCTCCCTGTCTTCATATGGCCTTCTCCCCTATGTACCTTCATATCATCTTTTCTCTGCATATATCTTTGTGTTCAGGCTTCCCTCTTATAAAGGCAACAGTGATTGATCAGGGCCCACCCTAATATAGTTTGAAGCCATCTTAAGCTGATTACATTTATAGACACTAATTTCAAATAATGCCAAATTCTAAGGTTCCAGGTGGATATGAATTTTGGGAGAACACTATTCATGCAGTATATACCCCATTCTGCCTTCCTTTTTATTTATTTGACAGAGAGAGAGAGAGAGAGAGAGAGAGAGATCACAAGTAGGCAGAGAGGCAGGCAGAGAGAGAGGGGGAAGCAGGTTCCCTGCTGAGCAGAGAGCCCGATGCAGGGCTCAATCCCAGGACTCTAAGATCATGACCTGAGCCGAAGGCAGAGGCTTAACCCACTGAGCCACCCAGGAACCCCACCCCTCCCCATTCTGCCTTTGGGCCTATTTAAGTCCTGGTCTTTTTTCAGATTCAGACCAACTATTACCTCATGACTGGGTTTGTTTTCCCTATTTATATACCTTTGAAACATCATATAATCTTTTTTTTTTTAGTCCAGTATAGTTAACATAGAGGGCTGCATTAGTTTTAGGTGTACAATATAGTGATTCACCAGTTCTCCACAACTCAGTGCTCATAATAAGTGTACTCTAAATGTCCTTCATCTATTTCACCCATCCCTTATATCCCTCCCCTCTGGTAACCATTAGTTTGTTCTCCATCAATAAGAGTCTGTTTTTTGGTTTGTCTCTTCTTTTCTTTGTTCCTTTGTATTTTTTCTTAAATTATACATATGAGCAAAATCATATGGTATTTGTCTTTCTCTGACTAACTTATTTCACTTAGCTTTATACTGTCTAGATCCAACCATGTTGTTGCAAATGACAAGATTTCATTCATTTTTAATGGCTGAGTAATTATATATATAATATATATACACACACATATCACATCTTCTTTACTCATTCATCTATTGATGGACACTTAGGTACTTCCATAGCTTGGCTATTATAATTAATGCTATAAATATATGGGTGTATGTATATTTTTCAATTAGTGTTTTCATAGTCTTTGGATAAATACCCAATAGTGAAATTATTGGATCATATGGTAATTATATTTTTAATACTTTGAGTAACCTCCATACTTTGTTCTACAGTGGCTGTACCAGTTTGCATTCCAACCAATAGTACACAAATAGTACACAAGTATTCTTTTTCCTCCACTGCCTCACCAACACTTGTTCTTCTGTTTTTTATTTTAGCCATTCTGTCAGGTATGAAGTAATATCTCATTGTGATTTTGATTGCATTTCCCTGAATGATGAGTGATGATCAGCATCTTTTCGTGTGTCTTTACTTTGGAGAAGTGTCTATTCATGTCCTCTGCCCATTTTTAATTAGATTATTATTATTTTTTTAAATTGGTGTTGAGTTTTATAAGCTCTTCTTCATATATTTTGGATACTAACCTTTTATTAGATATGTCAGTTGCAAATATCTTCTCCCATTGTGTAGATTGTCTTTTGGTTTTGTTGATTATTTCCTTTGCTATGCAGAAGCTTTTTATTTTGATGTAGTTTGTCCCAGTAGTTTATTTTTACTTTTGTATCCTTTTCCTCAGGAGACCTATCTAGAAAAATATTGCTATGGCCAATGTCAGGGAAATTACTTCCTGTGCTTTCTTTTAGAACTTATTTGGTTTCAGTCTGACATTTAGGTCCTAAGTCCATCTGAAGTTTATTATCGTGTATGGTATAAGAAAGTGGTCCTTTTTCATTCTTTTGCATGTAGCTCTCCAGTTTTCCCAGCATCATTTGTTAAAAAGTCTGTCTTTTTACATTGCATATTCTTTCTTCATTTGTCAAAGATTAATTGACCATATAATTGGAGGGGGGTGGGAGCTCTCTGTTCTCTTCTGTTGATCTCTGTGTCCATTTTTGTGCCAATACCATACTGCTTTGATTACTACAGCTTTGTAGTAGATCTTGAAATCTGGGATTGTGATACCTTCAGTTTTGTTGTTCTTTTTTAAGATTTCTTTGGCTATTTATGGTCTTTTGTGGTTCCATAGTAATTTTAGGACTATTTGTTCTAGTTCTGTGAAAATGCTGTCAGCATTTTAATAGCGGTTGCATTACATTTGTAGATTCCTTTGGGTAGTGTGGACATTTTTAAGAATATTTGGTCTTCCAGTCCATGGACATGGACCATATTTTGATTTGTTAGTGTTGTCTTCAATTTCTTTCATCAATGTTTTTAGTTTGCAGAGTGGAGGACTTTTACCTCCTTGTTTAAGTTTGGTCCTAGGTATTTTATTTTTGGTGCAATTGTAAATGGGATTGTTTTCTTTATTTCTTTCTGCTACTTCATTATTAGTGTATTGAAATACAACAGATTTCAGGGTATAGATTTTGTATCTTAGAACCTTATTGAATTCATTTACCAGTTCTAATATTTTTTTTGGTAGAATCTTTCAGGTTTTCTATATACAGTATCATGTCATTTGCAAACAGTGAAAGTTTTACTTCTTCCTTAACAGTTGGGATGCCTTTTATTTCTTTTTCTTATCTGATAGCTGTAGCTAACACTTCCAGTACTACATTGAATAAAAATGGTGAGAGTGAACATCTTTGTTTTGTTTTTGATCTTAGGGGAAAAATTCTCAATTTTCTCCATTGAGTATGATGTTCACTGTGGGCTTTTCATATATATGGCCTTTGTTATGTTGAGGTATGTTCCCTCTAAACCTTCTTTGTTGAGGGATTTTATCATGAATGGATGTTATACTTTGTCAAATGCTTTTCCTGTATCTACTGAGATGATCATATGGTTTTATCCTTTTTCTTATTGATGTAATGTATCACATTGACTGATTTGTGAATATTGAATCACCTTTCATGCCAAGAATAAACCTGTGGTGAATGATTCTTTTTTTTTTAACATGTTGTTGAATTTAGTTTGCTAGTATTTTGTTGAGGATATTTGCATTTATGTCTATTAGAGGTGTTGGCCTGTAATTCTTTTTTTGTGCCTTTTTTTTTTTTTAATCTGGTTTTGGTCTCAGGGTAATGCTCCCCTCATTGAATGAATTTTATTTGGAAGCTTTCTTTCCTCTTTTTTTTTTTTTGGAATAGTTTGAGAAGAATAGATAGTAATTCTCTTTTAAATGTTTGTTTGAATTCACCTGGGAAGCCATCTGGCCCTGGACTTTTGTTCACTGGGAGTTTTTTAAAATTACTGATTCAATTTCATTACTGGTAATCAGCCTGTTCAAATTTTCTGTTTCTTCCTCTTTCAGTTTGGGGAGGATATATGTTTCTAGGAATTTATCCATTTCTTCTAGGTTGTCCAATTTGTTGATGTATATTTTTTCATAATATTCTCTTACAATTGTTTGTATTTCTATGGTGTTGGTTGTTATTTCTCTTCTTTTGTTTGTGATTTTTGTTTGAGTTCTCTCTCTTTCTTTCCTTTTTTTTTCCCCCCTGCCTGAGTCTGGCTATGGGCCTATCACTTTTGTTGATCTTTTCAAAGAACCAGCTCCTGCTTCATTGGTCTCTTCTGGTTTTTGCTGTTGTTGCTGATGTTTTTAGTTTCTATTTCATTTATTTCTACTGTTATCTTATTATTTCCCTCCTTCTACTAGTTTTGGGCTTTGTTTGTTCTTTTTTTTAGTTCCTTTAGGTGTAAGGTTAGGTTGTTTATTTGAGGTTTTTCTTGCTTCTGGAGGTAGGCCTGTATTGTTATGAACTTCCTCTTAGGACCGCTTTTGCTGCATCCCAAAATTTCTGAACATTGGGTTTTCATTTTTATTTGTTTCCATGTACCTTTTAATTTCCTCTTTGATTTTTTAGTTGACCTATTCATTGTTTAGTAGCATGTTACTTAACCTCTATGTATTTGTGGTCTTTCTAGATTTTTTCTTGTGGCTAATTTCTAGTTTCATAGTTTTGTGGTCAGAAAAGATACATGGTATGACTTCAGTCTTTTTGAACTTGTTGAGACTTACTTTGTTGTCTAATAGTAATTTGTTCTGGATGATGTTCCATGTGCACTAGAAAAGGATGCATATTCTGTTGTTTTAGGGTTGAATGTTCTGAATATATATGTGAATCTATCTGGCCCAATGTGTCCTTCAAAGCCACTGCTTCCTTGTTTATCTTCTGTTCAGATGATCTAGCCATTGATGTAAGTGGGATACTAAAGTCTTTACTATTATTGTATTATGATCAAGTCCTTCCTTAGTGTTTGTTATTAGTTGCTTTATGTATTTGGGTACTCCCATATTGGGTACATAAACATTTACAATTGTTAAATATTCTTGTTGGATTGTTCCCTTAATGATTATATCGTATACATCATATAATCTTAGTGGTACTTATCACAAGAACATTTTATATTTATGTGTGTAATTCTTTTATTCATATCCATCCTTCCATACTAAGCTGTATGGTTAAAGGGCACAGGGAATTTCTTTTATTTTTTACTCACTACCATTTGTCTTGAATCTCACATTGAGCCTAGCATATATAATAGATACAAAGTATAAAATATGAGTAAATAAACAAATAACTCAGATTCTGGAGGATAGAACAAAAGAGGGATGGTGGGGGTATGATAATGATGCTATGGAAACACTTCTGCCTTCAGTAGAAAGAAAAAGGCATACCGAGAGAAGTAATCCTTCCTCTGTTCACAGTTCATATTTAATTATGCTGCTAAATTGCCCTAGATTGGCTTTGAATTTTGGTAAGGGAATTTGGGGAAGTGATGATTGGAGATATGAAGAATCATAATGCAAAATGGAAAAAAGTAGCAAGAAGAAATAGGGTACTGGTTAAGGTGGTTTGGGTTGCCCTTTAAAGGGATGATTTAATATGGGGACAATCATAAGTTAGGGATAAATAAAGCAGGTCCTGACTGCATAAAAATAAGAATGGTTAATGTCTGTCTGCAATCAAAAATAGATTACAAATCTCTTTTTCCAAAACAACATAAAGCTGCTCACTGTTAGCCTCACAGAGATTTCTAAGTATCCTGAAATATATTTCTTGTTCTGTATGGAAGTCTATATTTTGTCAGTGTGGAATTAAAAAAAAGAATGAGATTGGTGAAATTGGATGAAACCAGAATGGAAAAAATACAAAGGGAGTTTTCGGTGGCAATGTTAGCAGACAGAATGTACGATCCACAGGTGGCTTCTTCAATTAGACTTAAAAATGTGATCCAGCCAAGAAGTGCAAAGAGATAACATCTGAAGAAAACAGAGGAAATCGAACCAAATGGATCTAAAAGAAAGAAACTGATGGTGCACCAAAAAAAAAAAAAAGAAAGAAAAAAGAAAAAAAAGTTGTTTTTAAATCCACCCACTAGCCAAGCTGTATCTTTTTCAAATTCATGGAACTTTTGCTAAGTTCAAACTTTCATGCTTTTATTATTTTATGTATGATGCCATTCTTGGTAGTATAGACAGAAGAGTGCAGGGAGGTCAGCTGTTAATTCCTTTCTTAGCTAACCTGCAGGGGAGGGGAATCAGTGAATGCTGGTTTAAATTTGAGCTCAATGTCCTGCAGTATTCAGGAGCCTTTGCAAACTAGGTAGGACTTAAAAGTACTAAATAATTTTACTCTAGGTTCCTATTCTCTTGCAAATGTTAAAAACTGATAAAATTCAATTGAAATGCTGCTAGTCTATGGTTGCTCACATGCTTCAAGTTTAAAAATGGTAATGAAGAAGGAAGACTTTGACAAATGTCATTGTGACTACTAATAATTACCATTCTCTAATGGGCAAATTTGAGCAGTATCTAATGCTATAGAAGGTGTTAAAATAGCACAATACTTTCCTTAGGCATTGGGAATGTAGATAAATGTTAAATACTTGTGTCCAAATCTCTACTCTGAAAATGGTTTTGAAAAGTCAGTTTAGGTCTAAGAAGCCTTAGAAATAGTTGGATAGATCGCTTCTCGGCCTTTTGGCTAAGATCAAGTGTAGAAATAGTTGAATAGAATATGCATATTACTACTGAAGGTGGAAATAGTTATTTTTGCCACACTTTGAAAATGCTCCCATTTGGGTTTGATTCTCACCTACAATTTTCAAATTATCTTCTACCAGCTCAGTAGTTTTCAGGTATCCTTATACTTTACACCCCTGAATTAGAAAACATCTTTCTAAATCAGAATACCTACAACCATGTTTTGAGATCTTTAGTACTGTATGTATGTTGGTCAAATATTCCATATTGCACATATTTGGATTAATGGTTCATTAATTTATTCTTTTATTAAACTCCCAGATGGCTTGGGATGTGTTCTTTTGATTGACTTTTAGTAAAGGGTTAGTGTTGTGTACTGGAAAGGCATGGACTTGGATATCAGATAAAAGTGGTTGTAAACATTAAGTCTGCATTTTCACTAATTGCATAAACATGGGTAAGGCATTTTACATTTCTGAACCTCAATTGCCTTATTTTGAAAGAAGCTTTAACATTGTTCAAGCATTATTGGGAATATACTATTAGGAAACAGATGAACATGAAATAGGAAATCAATAAATTTGGATTTCCTTCCTTCCTATTTCTGTGTCCAGCCTACTATTTTTCAAACACTATTCAATTATCATTTGTTGATGATATCACAGAATATAAGATAAGAATCATATCAGCAGTTGGATTCCTGCTGCTGCCTATTTCTATTCTTGTTCTTTATTGGTTACCTTGCTATTAATGTCATCATTATATTTCCAGTTGGCATATACTTATCGACTTTTGCATGAGAGAAATAGTTTAAACAACTATTCTCTGATTTTTATTGACATTTCCTTACCTTATTTTTGAAGCTTTGTACCCTTTTCCTCCTTTAGGCAGAGAGTCAGAGACTAAAAATAAAAAAGATAAAATCTGGAAGAAATATTTTAGCCACCAAAAATTATCGAATGAGAAACTCATCTGCCTTAACTGTTATTTTGCTTGGAACTTGCTTCACCCCAGGCTTCAAGCAATAAATGAAAGGAGTGAAACTAGTACAGAAAATGAGAATATCCAAACACAGCTTCAAGCAGAGAAGTTTATCAGTTTAACCTACAGGGATAGTGATACATTAGCTTCTTAGAAAAGAAAAAAAAGGAAGTCATCTCATATGTCAATTACGAACAGAAATCATTAAAGAACTATAAAATAGAGGGAGGTAATTATGAGGAGGAATAAACCTAGTAGATCAATAATCAGCCTTAATAAAAGGGCATCCGTGAAAGAAGGATAAGAAAATTGAATGACACTTAAATATCAGGAATTGTCCTAATATTTAACTTCAACAAAGGAAAAGACAGTATATCACACAATTATAAACACACACACATACACACATCAAATGAAATGGGGAAAAAGAAAAGAGAAAAGAACATGTCTAAAGCAAACCACACAAAGTATCCATGAATGTCTTAGGAAATTGATCGTATAGTCTGTTTCAATAGTTCTTTCACTGAATGTTCCCATCCTAAATGGCATCTCTCCTTTGATTGAAACACTATACTCTCAGTGGATGAAATTCTGACTTTTAGTACTCTGTTAAGAGATAATACAGTTAGGGGCTCCTGGGTGGCTCAGTGGGTTAAAGCCTCTGTCTTCGGCTCAGGTCATGATCCCAGGGTCCTGGGATCGAGCCCCGCATTGGGCTCTCTGCTCAGCAGGGAGCCTGCTTCCTCCTCTCTCTCTGCCTACTTGTGATCTCTGTCTGTCAAATAAATAAATAAAAATCTTTAAAAAAAAAAGAGAGATAATACAGTTAGATTCTTATAGCCATAACTCATCAACTCAGAAACAGAAACCTTGGTTTCCAATATCTGTCTAAGGCACATGCAGACACGCACACACAAAACATGACAGACACACACACAACATGGACTAACTTTGTACCCGGGACATTTAGAGTTTCCAGGAAGAAACAAAAGGGAGAGTAAGGCACATTCCCAAAGATTTAAAGCCCAGTTCTGAGCTGTTGCCATTGTGGATTTTTATACCTTGAACACAAAAGCAATTAGTAGCCTTAATGTTATCACAGTGGGTAATTGTTCCCAAACCATGTGGAAGTAAAGCCTCTGGAGAAATCATCTCTTCTGAAACGGCTGCCACTAATTTACTAACTTGGTGGTTATCTAGCTTATCTAGCACCAAATGACAGTTTCACTTATTTGTATTAGCAAAAGAAGAAAAAAAAGATACAAAACAAGAAGCAAATACTTCCAGGGAACTCATTGAAATATTACTAATGAGTAGACCTGTCGATTATTGCTTAAAGAGATAATGAAATATATCTTTTTTTTTGCAAAAGGTTTTTAAGGTCAACATTATCTAAGAGGCACACTAATATGGAAATAAAGCTGTGATGAGATGGTCAGAGGCTTAATCAGCTACCTTCCTAGCATTCCTTTCTATTTTAACCCTTAAAAGGAAATGAGGGCAATATAGTTTAAAATCTGCATACTTAGAATGCTGATGAAAGGATCAATCATATATTTTTGCTACTGTCCCTAAGCTAACAGAGAGGAACTTCTTAAAGGTAAATGGTTTTAATTATTACTAAATATGTCAGTAAAGAAAATAATAAATTATTCTGGAAAGTTAAAAAATGAGGTGGAAAAGTGTAAGAAAATGAGATGGCATTGAGTCAGAACTCTTACTAAGGAAGACATAGCTAGTACAAACCCTTTCTTATGTACGTACAGAGAGGTAAATATGACAGATGTGAATGTACCTGGTTTCCTGGGAAAATGTATTTTATGAATCCAAGAATGGAAATTGACTAAAATATCTTAACCCGTCTGCCTTTTAAGGGAACTATCAATTTTAAAAGCCAAAGACCTTGAGGCATAGAATAAAACAGGCTCCGGATTACAATGGGAAGTACATAATAATCCCTCCTTTTCTCAAGGCACCACACTGACATGTCTATCTCTGATATTTTCTGAAGAAATGGAATTGTAAAATGCACCTGGCTCCTAGTAGATTAACTCTCTTCTTGAAGCCCTGGAAAAATTAGAATAACATTAAGAAGGAAGAATCACAAAACTCACCCAGAGCGACAGCAAATGTGCTTCACCGAAGCTGATAATGTTCAACATGAATGGGCTTTAGAAGCTATTTTACCAAACCTTACAAGGCACATTTTCTAATAACTAAACTGCTCATTCTTTGAAATTAGTAAGATACTGGACTATCACAATCATAGAATTCCACCACTTTCAACCAGTTCTAGATTCCGGTGACACCTCTCCCCTTTAGTCCAGAAGCTGCTCATGTTAACAAACCCTGTTGTTTTCAGGATTATGGATCTCAGGAAAGAAATATTGTTTTCAAGAAATCATTTCCCATTTCAGAAATTCAGAAAGAAATCTCAGAAAAGAAATCACTCTATTGAGTGCATTAATCATGATTATTTTTCATTTGCTTTTAAGTGTATGTATGTGGCCAATCTTGGCAATATTGTTGCCTTTTTCTTTTTTTTTTTAGTTTCAACTTTTTTGAGCTTCAGGGTTACAAATTATATACAACATCACCTGTCAAGCCAGTGACTCATTGTCATTTTATTCATAAAGTGACTGTAAGTTTTAAGGGAGTAATGGTTTATTATTTTTCCTGTCTCCTAAGGTAGCCTCAATTCTTCTTCCTTGACCACTGAATGTTTGCTAAATACTTACTGGCACTTCTTACACATTTACTGTATCATGGAAATGTTCATCCCTTAACCTCTAGAAATGTTTATATTATTTCATTAGTTAAATTTCTCTGTACTATTTTATCTTAAGGAAAAATTTGAGACAAATAATGCTTACCTCAAAACAATATCATCATCACCTAAAAGGAAATACAGAACACTTTAGTATTAAATGCCATTTTTAAAAGAATCCCTTTAAAATTAAGAATAGGTATCAAGCCAGTTTAGTTAATTAACTATAGTATCCCCTGACACAAATGCCAGGTGTAAACAAATCTTATAATTTAAGTCAGCAAGAAGGACCATTTATGAAGGTAACTGACTTCATAAAGAATACTACTACAGACTCATAAAGATTGTTTAAAATGCCATTTAATTATATATTAGGACTTAGAATATTTTAAGAAGTAAAATTTATTGCCTAGTTGTAAATACCGATTCATAGATATTTTCTAGAATTTTAGAACAAATATTAAAGGCTCCCTATGAAAATAAATAAATAAATAAATAAATAAGGGCTCCCTGTGAGTTATGAACTGTTAAAAGATCTGGTGATATAGCAGTAAAGAAGACTCACATGGTTATTATTCTCAAGAGCTTATATTCTAGAGAGGAAACAGAATACATAAATAACTGGACAAGGAAATTTCAGAGACTGATAAATATAATTTATTAATTAATTTAGTCATTAATTAAAAAAAGATTTACTAGGCTTCAAATATATATTAAATTTTGGATATTAGGATCAAAGTTATAAACAAAAAACTCCCAATTATGCTCTTAAGGAATTTATATTAGTGGGTGAGACATAGCTCTGTATGTATGTGACTACACACAGTGTGTGTGTATGTGACTACAAATAATAATGAATATTCAAAAAACAAACAAAATAAAAGGTTGTGATTGACTGGAAAAGAGTAAGGGAAGGTTACTTTAGATATGGTGGCTAAGAAAGACTTGTTGGAGAAGGTGGAATTTGATGTGACACATGCAGGGAGCCTTAAGATGATCTAGAAAAGTTCCTGTCAGAGGATTGTTTAGTGCAAAGAAATCTGATTATATTCATTCATCACATAATCACAGGGTCTATTGTGCAACATTAGAAAGTCAAATGATTCAACCAGTATAGGATATTTTCACAATCAATTTATTAAACTAATTTCATTAGAAAAGTATGTAGCAGAATGTAAAATTGGGCAGTCTTCCTTATCTTTCACTTTGAGGATTCCATAGAATATATGGTATATCAGATATTAATTTGAGTGTGAAACTGATCTCCATGTGATTATTTTTTTTTTTTAAATTTTTAAAAGAATTTATTTATTTGACAGACAGAGATCACAAGTAGGCAGAGAGAGAGAGAGAGGAGGAAGCAGACTCCCTGCCAAGTAGAAAGCCGGATGCAGGGCCTGATCCCAGGACCAGGGATCATGACCTGAGCCGAAGGCAGAGGCTTTAATCCACGGAGCCACCCAGGCGCCCCTATTTTTGTTTTTTAAAGAAATGAGCATCTGCCTTTGGCTCAGGTCATGATCCCAGGGTCAAGGGTCTCTCTCTCTTGCTGTCTCTCAAATAAATAAATAAAAAGTCCTTCAAAAAAATGAGCTGGGTGTGTGGCTTTTCATTCATTTTGAAAATATAAAAAGATCCTGAGGGGCACCTGGGTGGCAAAGTCGGTTGAGCATCCAACTCTTAATTTTGGAAGATTGAGCCCTATGTTGGGCTCTGTTCTCAGTGAGGTGTCTGCTTGACAGTCTCTCTCTCTCCCTCTCCTTCTACCCCTCTTCCCACTTATGCACACTCTCCCTCTCTCTAAATAAACCTTTCCAAAAATAATAAAATAAAAGATCCTTGAAAGGGGAGCACATGTATGAGATCTTACTGAGAAAGGAAGAGCTGTCACTGTACCATGGGATCCTTTAATTTCCTGAGAAATATTTTGTCTAAAATTTTAATCTACAATTTCTCAATTCTATTGATTTTTTGGTATCAACCTTATGTCCTATGACTTTTGTTGACTTCTTAGGATTTTCTGCATAATTGATCATATTCCTCATTCATTGTAAGTCAACTATTATATGACAAAGGATTATTATCTTTGACTTTCCAATTTTTCTTCCCAGTAGCTTTTTATTACTTTATTCTATGGGCTAGGACCACCAGCATATTGTAGAAGAGTTGTTAATGTTAAGAACCCTCTGCATCTGAGTTCATAAGAGATGTTAATCTGTAGTTCTTTTTTTGTGCCTTTTCTTTCTGGATAACACTGAACTCAAAAAGTGAGTTGAAAAATATTTCTTTTCTTCTATTTTTGGTAATCTTACTGTAGAAATTGCATTGTTTCTTCCTTGACTATTTTGTAGGATTCACAAAAAATACAGTTTGGGCCTGGATTTTAAACTTTGTGTAAGATTATTAACTGTGAGCTCAATTTCTTTAAAAGATACAGAAGTATATATGGACCACATTTTCTTTATCCATTCATCCACTAAAGGGCATCTTGATTCTTTCCACAGTTCGGCGACTGTGGCCATTGCTGCTATAAACATTGGGGTACAGATGGCCCTTCTTTTCACTACATCTGTATCTTTGGGGTAAATACCCAATAGTGCAATTGCAGGGTCCAAGAGTAGCTCTATTTTTAATTTCTTAAGGACTCTTCACACTGTTTTCCAAAGTGGCTGCACCAACTTGCATTCCCACCAACATTGTAAGAGGATTCCCCTTTCTCCACATCCTCTCCAACACGTGTTGTTTACTGTCTTATTAATTTTGGCCATTCTAACTAGTGTCAGGTAGTACCTTAATGGAGTTTTGATTTGAATCTCCCTGATGGCTAATGATGATGAACATTTTTTCATGTGTCTGTTAGCCATTTGTATGTCTTCTTTGGAAAAGTGTCTGTTCATGTCTTCTGCCCATTTTTTGATGTGATTGTCTGTTCTGTGTGTTTTGAGTTTGAGGAGTTCTTTATAGATCTTGGATATCAGCCCTTTGTCTGTAGTGTCATTTGCAAATATCTTCTGCCATTTTGTGGGTTGCCTCTTTGTTTTGTTGACTGTTTCCTTTGCTGTACAGAAGCTTTTGATCTTGATGAGGTCCCAAAAGTTCATTTTTGCTTTTGTTTTCTTTGCCTTTGGGGACATATCTTGAAAGAAGTTGCTGTGACTGATATCAAAGAGATTACTTCCTATGTTCTTCTCTAGAATTTTGTACAATGGAGTATTATGCCTCCATGAGAAAGGATGAATACCCAACTTTTATATCAATGTGGATGGAACTGGAAGAGATTATGCTGAATGAAATAAGTCAAGCAGAGAGAGTTAAGTATCATATAGTTTCACTCGTGAAGTATAAGGAATAACACAGAGGACACTGGGAGATAGAGAGGAGAAGTGAGATGGGGGAAATCAGAGGGGAAGACAAACCATGAGAGACTGTGGACTCTGAGAAACAAACTGAGGGTTTTGGAGGGGAGCAGTGTGGGGGGTTGGGTGAGCCTGGTGATGGGTATTATGGAGGGCATGTATTGTATGGAGCACTGGGTGTGGTGCATAAACAATGAATTTTGGAGTACTGAAAAGAAGTAAAATAAATGAAAAAAAAAAGATACAGAAGTATTGAGACTCCTGGGTGGCTCAGTCCATTAAGCAACTGACTCTTGATTTTGGCTCACAGCATGAACTCAGGGTAATGAGATCAACCCATGCACTGGGCTCGTGCTCAGAAAGGTTTCTGCTTGAGATTCACTCCCTATCCCTCTGCTGCTCCTCCCCACCACATGTGCATTCATGGTCTCTCTCAAATAAATAAATCTGACTTAGTCAGTTAATGGTCTGCCTTTGGTTCAGGTCATGATCCTGGGGTCCTGGGATCAAGCCCCGCATCAGGCTCCCTGCTCAGCGGACTGTTTGTTTCTTCCTTTTCCTCTGCTCTTCCCCTGCTTGTACTCTCTTTTTCTCACTCTGAGAAATAACTAAATAAAATATTTAAAAATAAATAAATAAATGGAAAAATATATAGAAGTATTAATAAATATTTATTTCTTCTGTAATGAATTCAGTCAGTTGGTTTGTCAAAGAATTTATTTCAGCCATATTATCAAACTTACTGACATGATTGTTTATTTCCTTATCATACCCCTTTATTCTCTTATTCCTTTACTGCTTGTAAATTCTCTAGTAATAGCCCCTCTTTCATTCTTATTATTGGTAATTTGTGTTTCTTTTCTTTGACTAGGAGTTTCATTTTATTGATTTTCTTAGTTTTATTGACTTTTCTAATTGTTTTATTGTCATTGGTTTCTGTTTAAGTTTTTTAAAATTTCTTTGCAATTTTTTTCTCTTTTTAAAAAATTTTTCATGTTATGAAATTTGGTCACTGATTTAGGACCTTTCTTCTTTTCTAATATAAAATTTAATGCTATTAATTTCCCAGTGATGACTATATCTTGCACATTTAAATATGTTTTATTTTCAAGGTATTGATTTAAAATTCAAAGCACTTTCTAATTTTTCTTGTGATTTTTTATTTGGCCAATGGATTATTTATAACTATGTTGTTTATTTCCAAATATTTAGGGATTTTAAAAAAATATATCTTCCTGTTACTGATTTTTAATTTAGTTCTATTATGATCAGAGAACATTCTGTTTGATTGTAATCTTTTGAATTTGTTGAGGTTTCTCTTATGGCTCAGAATATGGTCCAACTTGGTATATGTTCTATGTGCATATGAGAAGAACATGTATTTGCTTCTGCTGAATGGAGTATTCTGTAAATGTCATTTAGGTCAGCATGTTGATAGTGTTGCTCAAATCTATATATATCTTACTGATACTTTTATCTAGCTATTATATCCATTCATTAGAGGAGAGTGTTGAAGACTGATGATAAATGTGAATTATTCTATCTCTACTTAAGTTTTATCAGTTTTTTCCTTCATGTATTAAAGCTCTGTCATTAGCTACATACACATTTAGTATTGCTATAACTTCCTGTCTAACTGCTCTGTGTGTGTGTGTATGTGTATTTTTTTCTTTACCTCTAATATTTAATTTTATTTTGAACTCTACTTTGTCACATATTAATATAGCTTCTCCAGATCTCTTTTGATCAGTATTTGCATTGTATATAATTTTCTATCCTTTTAATTTCAACCTATCTATGTCTTTAATATTTAAAGTATGTTTCTTTTACAAACTCCATAGATGGGTCTTTATTTGTTACACGGATTAGCAATCTCTGTCTTTTAATTTATTATTTAGAACATTTAATGCAATTATTGATATAGTTGGGCTTAAAGTTATCACCTTACTTTTCTGTTTTCTAATTAGGAAATCTGTATTTTGTTCTTTTTTTTCTTCTTTTCCTGATTTCTTTTAAGTTGCTTGAATTTTTTATTATCATCTTCTATCTACTGTTGGCTTATTAGTTATACTTATTTTAATTTTTGCATTAATTGCTAGTTTTGCATTAGTTGCATATCTTTAACTTACATAGTTTACCTCCCAGTCATGTAATGTCAGTTCTCATACATAGTGTGAATATACTGAAACTTACCTTATATTTTAAATTGTGTTATTGTTAGACACTTTAATTCTACATGTAATAAACCACATATACAGTGTTTCTATATTTGCCTTAGATGGTCAGTTATCTCATGAAGAAATTAAAGTTTAAAAATTGCCTTTTACATTTGTCCACAGTTGCACCATTTTAACACTCTTCATTTAGTGTGTGTGTGTGTGTGTGTGTGTGTGTGTATGTATAGTATCTAAGTTTTTATCTGGTATTATATTTCTTCTGTTTGAAAAACTTCCTAAAATATTTCTTATACTACATTGGGGACTCTGTAAGTTTTTGTCTCAAAAAGTCTTTACCTTCATTTTAGAAGTGTTTCTTGGGGTGCTTAGGTGGATCAATTGGTCAAGTATCTGCTTTTGGCTCATGTCATGATCCTAGGTCCTGGAATCAGGCCCCATGTCAAGCTCCCTGCTTGGTGGGGAGCCTGCTTCTCCCTCTCTTCCCTGTTCTTGCTCTCTCTCCTATCTCTATCTCTCTCTCAAATAAAAAATAAAATCTTTTAAAAAAACGAAAAGGTATTTCTTTTTGCTTTTGGTACTGTAAAGATGTAAAGATGTCATTGTATTATCTTCTGGCTTGCATAGTTTCTGATTAGAGGTCTGCTATCATTCTAATCTTTGTTCCTCTACAGTTAAGATTACTCCTCCATCCTTCTGGTTTGAGTTTATCTTTGATTTTCAGCAGTTTGGTTATCATATATATAGGGTTTGTTGTTGTTGTTGTTATTGTTTTTTGTTTGTTTGTTTGTTTTTTAATTGTACTGAGCTTCTTCGATCTTTAGTTTTTATAATGGGTTGAATGGTGGTCCCTCAAAAGGTATGTCCACACTCTAATCCTTGAGGGTTTTAATGTGACCATATTTGGAAGTAAGGTCTTTGCAAATGTAATTAAGTAAAGGATCTCAAGATAGGATCATGTTGGATTGTCTGGTGGATCCTCAGTCCAGTGGTAAGTATACTTTGTAAGAGACATACAAAGAAGAGACACAGAGAACAGACCATGTGAAGAGGGAGACAGAGGTTTGGGTTATGTAGCCACAAGACAAGGAGTACCTACAGCTACCAGAACTTGGAAGAGCCAAGGAAGGAGTGTCTTCTAGAGCTTGTAGACAGAGTATTGCTCTCTAAACACCTTGACTTCAGACTTCTGGCCTCTTAGAACTGTGAGAGATTAAACTTCTGTTAAAACAGAAAACCATCAAATTTATGGTAATTTAGTACATCAACCCTAGAAAGCTAATATAATTGTTTTTCCTTCTTTTGGGGAAATTTTATTTCTTCAAGTATTTCCTGAGCTAACATACACATGAATGGCATTCATCATTGCTGCATTTTTTGTTGTTGTTTCTAGCATTTTTATTTGGCTTTTTAAACATAGTTTCCCTCTCCCTACTGTTGTTTTCTAGCTTACTGTATTTTATCTATCTATTGCAGTAGATGATTTCTGCTTATGTCTCTCCTGTATGAACAGTGGATCTTAGACTGAGCCCTGCAGGGGAGGTAGTTTGTTGCCCTTCTTTCAGGGGCTTAAACTTTATTCTGTGTAGGAGAGAAGAGTCCAGTGAAGCCTGTGGAGTTTTGTTCCTTTCCTTCCTTCATTGATCACCTGAAGGACAGTGCCACCAAGTAGGTCTCTCTTTATCTCCTGTTCTGCTCCTGATCTCTCACAAGCACCTGGGGGAGCCCTGTAAAAAGAGTCACTAAGTGGCACAGACTTATTTTGTGTAGGAGCTTTCAAGTATCTTTAATTGACATGCTAGCATACATGGCCTTTTGAAATCTCTCAAAAATTTAATTGTTTTATTCTTATTCACCTTTATGACTGCCACTCCTTCTTCTTGCACTCTTCTGAATGTAAAACAGCATGTTGGTCTCATTTCTCCCCAGAGGTATTTAAAATTTTTGGAATTCAGTTTCCTTGCAACTTCATGCATACTTTAGGTTCAAATAAAAAAGCAATATTCTGTAAACCATTTTACTCTTATAGTTATGTGGGTAGAATGTTGGGTTGTAGCTTTCTAAGCTATATACATACTAAGGAGAAAAAAAATTTTTCTTTTATTACTTTTTTTAATTTATTTTTTTCTTTTTACTCTGTATTTTGTTTATTGACTTCTTTTTCTTTCATTCATGATCTTTGTTTTTGGTCATAGATTTATTTATGTTATTTAAATTTTCAAGGAACAAGTTTTTGGTGTTGTTAATATTGATTTTGTTATTATTTTTCTCTATTTCCTTGATCTTTGCTCTCATTTACATTATCTATTTTCTTATTTTTTTATTTGTATTTATTAGATGGCTGCATTCTGGGTTTCAATTTTGTTCCTAATGAATATATTTATTAAAGTTCCCTCAAAGAACTACTTCAACTGTTTACCACAAATTTTGATACATAGTGTTTATACTATTTTTGGTTTTATTTCTAAATACTTAAAAATATCTATATGAATTACTTTTTAGGGATCATGGACTTATAGTACTTATTTTAACCATTTGAATATCACTTATTTCTTACTTTATGGTATTTTGTTAAAAAAATCTATGCTATTGAATTTGGGAATTCATTGACTTTTTTTTTTTTTTTGGTCTGACATGATCAGGTTTTTTTAAAAACTTTTTATGGTACTCAAAATAAAATAATATCTCTCTCCACAGTTTTATAAATTTATTTCACTTACTATATTACTTGAAATTCATCTAATGAAGTTAGGTGAATAAGGTGTTAGGATCTTGATTTCATACATAATAAAAAAATGAGCTCAGAGAACTCAAGACATTTATAGGATTTAATTCTCTGCATGAATATTAGATCCAAGGACAAAACCAAATCATTCTATTCATTTATAATTCAACATTATTTCTCATTATTATTTTGATATTAGAATAATATATAAGATAATTGAATTAAGATATAGAATGTCAAAAGATGAGTATCATACCTCAATCAAATTTAACCTGGATAAAAATTAGTCACTTTTTAGACTATTCATGCTAGGAGTTGCAATTGCAGAATTTTGGGGCTGTTATGCAGGAGACTCAAGCATTAGTAAGTAATTGGAATTATATGACTCTAAGGTATTTTGTGCCCTGAGATACTATGGTTTTAAGAACAAGGATATCATAAGTACAATTTCTTTTTTCTTTTCTCCTTTTTAAATTAAAATGGTTTTTGAATATTAAGTTTTTTTCTCTTTGGTTCAAAAAAAAAACCACAAAACATTTTGCAGCTTGACAACACATATTTTAAATTTCAACTGTTAATGTTAAATTCTGCTGTTGCCCCTGATGCCTGCTTATGAAAAGTCATTAGGATGACTGATATATCTGAATTTAAGACTAAACTTTTAAAGTTTTAAATCCTCCTTTACCATAGCATACCATAGCAACAATATTGCATTATAAGTTTTTTGCTTACCACTAAGTTTTAGACAAATTTATTTATTTTTTTCCCAATATTTTTTTCTTTTTAAATTTTATTTAAATTCAATTAATTAACATATGGTATATCATTAGTTTCATATGTAGAGTTGAGTTTATCCATCAATTACGTATAACACCCATTGGTCATTACATCACATGCCTTCCTTAATGCCCATCTCCCAGTTACCCCATCCCCTACCTACCTCCCCTCCAGCAACCCTCAGTTTGTTTCCTATAGTCAAGAGTCTCTTATGATTTGTCTCCCTCTCTGGTTTCATCTTATTTTATTTTCCCCTTCCTTCCCCTATGATCCTCTGTTTTGTTTCTTAAATTCCACATATGAGTGAAACCATATAATTGTCTTTCTCTGAATGCCTTATTTCACTCAGCATAATACAGTCCAGTTCCATCCATGTCATTGTAAATGGTAAAATTTCATCCTTTTTAATGGCAAAGTACTATTTCATTGTACATATATAACACATCCTCTTTACACATTCATGTGTTGATGGCCATTTGGACTTTCTCCATAGTTTGGCTATTGTGGACATTGTTGTTATAAACACTGGGGTGCAGGTGCCCATTTGGATCATGACGTTTGTATTCTTTGGGTAAATACCTAGTAGTGAAATTGACGGATCATAGGATAGCTCTATTTTTAACTTTTTGAGGAATGGCCACAGTTTTCCATAATGTCTGTACTAGCTTACATTCCCACAAAGAGTGTAAGAGGGTTCCCCTTTCTCTGCATCCATGCCAACATCTGTTGTTTCCTACTTGTTCATTTTAGCCATTCTGGCTGGTGTGAGGTAGTATCTCATTGTGGTTTGGATTTGATATTTCCCTGATGCTGGTGATGTTGAGCATTTTTTCATTGTTGGCCATTTGGATGTCTTCTTTGGAGAAACATCTGTTCATGTCTTCTGCCCATTTCCTGATTGGATTATTTGTTCCTTGGGTGTTGAATTTGATAAATTCTTTATAGATCTTGGATATTAGCCCTTTATCTGATATGTCATTTGCAAATATCTTCTCACATTCTGTAGGCTCTTTTGGTTTTGTCACCTGTTTCCTTTGCTGTGCAAAAACCTTTTATCTTGATGAAGTATTTCTCAATGAATTTTTAAAGTACCAGGTTTACAAAACAAGATTATCTATATAAATGGCAATAAATTCAATATATCAACAAAACATTTTAAAGGAATATGTATTTAAATAGATTAAAAAAATCAAGCTTGCTCATCCAGAGGATGTATTCTACAATAATGAATAAAATCAATGAGAGTTGATGAGACAAAACTTTTACTTGGGCAAAAAATGGAGAATTTCTGTTTTAATATATATCTCATTCTATGACATATCAATAAAAGTAAAAATTGTTTAAATAGGAATGCTACATTCAAAAATGTATAAGGCATTAGCCTTGGATGTAACTATGATGATGGCATTCTTTCCTTGAAAGCCTCAGGCAAAGTATGGTATTTCTTCAGTTGAAATATATAATATTAGTTCTAATAACTTCCATTCAGAATAGGTTATGTTCAGATTTCCCTTCACATCTAAAAAAATATTTAGTAAATTAATATATAGTAAAATAAACTCTTTTTTTGGTACATAATTTTGTGAATGTACATGTGTGCTCATTCATATAACTACTACCAAACTCAGGTTATAGAACACAATTTCAATATACCCCAAATTTCCCTTGTGTCCTTTTTTTCTTTTTTTCAGTTATACCCTCCCCCTTTCCTAATTAGTGGCAATTGCTGCTCACTGTTTCACTGTTCTCTGTCATATAACTTAGTCTTTTCAAAAATTTCCTATTAATAAAACCATATAGTATATTACCTTCGAAACATGCTCCTTATATTCAGCATAATGCCTTAAGATTCATTAATGTTAATGTGGATATTAATAATCCATTCCCTTTTAATGCTGATGGGTTTTTTTTTTAAGAGATTTACAGTTTTTTAGAGACATCTGGGTTGTTTCTAATTTTAGCCATTATTGATAAAACTACTATAAACATTCATGTATAGGTTTTTGTGTGAACATAAGTTTTGTTTTGATTTGGTTTTATTTTCTGGGGTCCATACCCAGGATTACTAGGTCATATGGTAAATTAGAATTAGATTTTGCATGCCCAGCAGATCTGGATTGGAGTTCTAGTTGCTTCTTATCCTCACTAGTGTTGGGTCTCCAATGTTGGATCCCCCAACAATGGGTCCATGGTCAAAGAGTGAGAGTGATACAAAGCAAAGGTAAAGCAAAGCTTTATTTCATGCCAAGCATCAAGAATCAAACTGACTGGTCGGGGGCCTCTCCTTACAGAGAGGGCGACCCCTCTCTGTTTCACAAACTAGCTTTTATAGAGTAAAGGCCATCTGGTTGGGCCTGGCCACACACAGGTGGCCAATGAAATTATAACACACAAAGAAAGCTGCACAGTCATGCTAGGTAGCCAATTGAATTACAATTTACCCTAGTAGACATTTGAACCAGCCTATCACCTTGGTTAGGATTGGCACCAAAAGTTGCCCAAAAGGCGGGGCCCATACTCTTTGGTAGCTAGGAGAGAGTATGCGCCCCCACTGATTGAATACCTCCAACTGGCCTGACCCACCCTTTTCACTTGGACTTTGTTACATGGGACTGGTTTCCGGGACTTGTTTTTAAGTAAGTTTCCCTGGGGGGGGGGGTGTGGGCAGAGTCAATTTAAGTTTTACAACAAAATGGCAGTTCAACTGGGGTGGGGCTGCTCTGGCTGAATAGGCCCTTACAATAGCACTTGGTATTGGCAGCTTGTTATATTTTAGATATCCTAATAGTTGTGTAGTGCTATAAGACTGTTGTTTCAATTTATATTTCCCTTAAAGATAATGATGGTAAACATCTTTTTATATACTTATTTGTCATTCACATATCCTTTTTGATAAGCAAATGAAAAGGTATTCAGTAACTCTGATTTCAAGAATATGGTTCTTTAAAAGTCCCACTCCTAGGTATTTACACAAGTGAATTAAAATTTAACGTGAGGTAAACTCTCATATGTGATAGTGTGAGGCTCTCCACATACTTGGTTTTCAGTAAAATTGGTAAAATTATTTTAAAATAACATTTAAAATCTCTGGAAATGGTCCAAATATTCATACAGCTAATGAAGAAATATTTATTCAAGAAACTATACTAAAAAAATCAGTAATAATAGGAAATTTTGTAGTATTTGGACAGATACCCACTCTCTTCCTTTCCCATCCCTACTCAACATGACAGAAACTACACTCCAGACTGGCACAGCCAAGAACACAGAGACCTCCCTTCCCCTAGTTCTATCTAAAACTATCTTTCCATGATGGGAACAACAGCAGACTTTCTCATCTTACCCCCAGCTACCAGTGGTGGGATAAATCCCAGGAGATTGCAACTGAAAGGTGGGGGTTCCCTTTTTCCAGCCAGGTCATTCTCTCTCTTTTTTTTTTTTTTAAGATTTTTTTTTTTTTTTTAATTAGTCAGAGACAGAGAGTGCGAGAGAGCGAGCACAGAAAGACAGAGTGGCAGGCAGAGGCAGAGGGAGAAGCAGGCTCCCTGCCGAGCAAGGAGCCCGATGTGGGACTCGATCCCAGGACCCTGGGATCATGACCTGAGCCGAAGGCAGCCGCCCAACCAACTGAGTCCCCCAGGCATCCCTCCAGCCAGGTCATTCTCATAGAATGAAAGCTTTACCTTATCATGGCATCACTGTGAATAATGGGGCCTGATTACCCTTGCCCTCCCCTATGAAGTGGAGTTTGTAGGATGGTTCTTCTTCCATCCTGGGAGAGGCAAGCCTGGAAGATCTGAGGCTAGTGCTCCACCCCCACCAAGCATCGAGCTTCTAAAGTGGTGTTATTCAGGGATGCAAACCACTGTCCCGACCACAAGGTTCAGAGCTATGGTCCAGAAATTTTGCCTGGGGGGGGAAACAGACTTTGAAAAAGACAGCTTCTAACTGGTTCCAAGAGAACTGACTTCATTTACAACATAATGTGGAGAAATTTAAGCCTAAGAATGCTCTAAAAATCTGGAGGTTATGGCAAATGGCAGCTGGGAAGAGATTGGTGGAGTCTTTGGAGATTTTATTTAAACTAGGCTGGCTAGTTTGCTTGAGAGAACCTGGTATAGAACATAATCTCAAACACTAACCTGGAAACTGTCCCTTCAAAGGAGCCTAAATTTCATTTGTTTAGTTTGTGGAGCAGTTTATGCCCCAGGGCATTGTTGGAAACAGTAGCACAATAAGCAAGCAAATAAGTGGAGTTTTACAGCCAAGTATGGTTAGGGCAAGAGACAGTTAAACAGGGTCCTGCCAAAAGAACTTTTGTCTCAGGGTAACTGTGGGCAAATCCAAGACTGTGCTCCGTGAGAAGCAATGTCAGAGGCTTAACACTGTGTGGGGATGGGTGGGAGGTGTGGGCTAGACATAGATTTCACTAAAATAATCCAGCCAATCACTAAATAAATAAACAAGCAAGTAATACTAGCAGGCCCCAGAAGTGAGAAACCAGTACCTACAGATGCTATTCTATATTGTCTAAAACATCTGGTTTCCAACAAAAGTTTGTGAGACATGGAAAGAACCAGGAAAGTATAACCTATAACACATGTGTATATTAATAGGTCAGGCAATAGGTTGTAAGAGCAACCAGATGTTGGATTTCAAAATATCCATGATAAATATGTCCAATAGCTAAGGGAAACCATGATTAAAGATGTAAAGAAGATATGATGACAGTATCAAATCAGAGAATCAGCAAAGATACAGAAATTATTTTAAAAAATGAAAATTCTGGAGATGAAAATACAATAAATGAAATAAGTTCATCAGAGGCAGTTAACAGTTTATTTGAACTGCCAGAAGAAAGAATTAGTAAACTTGGATGTAGACTGATAGAGATTATGACGAGGGAGCAGAAAGCTCAGAAAGCAGAAAGCAGAAAGGACAAAGATAAGGACAAAGCAGAAGCTGGCACACTACCCTTTCCCCCAGGAATGTGTGACATTCCTCAGGCACTCCTGGCTCCCCTAAAGGAAAAAAAAAAATGGTTAACTGATAGAGACCACAGTCCTGCACAACAGAAGTCTCCCACCATTTACAAATATCCTAGTGATTTACAAGGAAGAAGCTTTCTTATCAATAGCCTAACTTCCAGAGACCTATAACTCAGTTTCCTAAAGCCCTAATATCACCCTCCCAATCATAAAATTGAGGGAAGCTGAGGCAGAAGGAAATGTAAATAAAATTGAGTTTCTTTTAATCCTGAATCCCATTGACAAGGATATGCTAATAGGAAGAATGTAACATTCCTCCAGGAAATTCCCAACTGTCTTCATGTTAATACCTCATTAGAGGGAAAAACAACATTGGCTTGACGGTAACTAGGCTCCCAGTATCCTGAGAGCCTTTAGCATATGACAGTCCTTCTGGACACTCCCTTAGTCCTCACCTCCCCAACTCCTGCATATATAATTAGCCACTCCTCAAGACCACAATGTAGTATCTCTTTCTGCCCACAGGTCCTGTCCCCGTGCTTTAATAAAATCACCTTTTTGGACCAGACACATCTTAAGAATTCTTTCTTGGTCATTGTCTCTGGACCTCACACCACAGAAGCTTGCTTACATTGTAAAACTTCATTAGTTATAGAGTTTAAAGAACAGAGAGATGAGCACTGGGTATTATATACAACTGACAAATTACAGAACACTACATCTGAAACTAATGATGTACTATAGGTTAGCTAATTGAATATAAATTTAAAAAAAAAATAAAGATCAGAGAGAAGAAAAAAATGAAGTAAAATGAACATAGGCTCAGAGAAATGTGGATCATTGTTAATAGTACAAAAACAGACGTGTCATGGAAGGGAGAGTGGAGCAGAGGGAGAAAGAAACAGGAAAATATTCCAAGAAATAATAGCTGGAAACTTCCCAAATTTAATGGAAAACAACAATTTACATACCCAAGATGTTCAACAAACTCCATGTAGAATAAATGCAAAGAGATATTTAAACAGACACATCAGAGTAAAATGCTGAAAGCCAAAGCTAAAAAGAATATTTTCTTGATGTGAAATGCCCAGAAAAGGCAAGATCAGTGATTGTTTAGGGTTGAGGAGGGATGTGCAGAGATAGGAAGGTGATTGCTAAAGGCTACAGAGTTTCTTTTTTGAGGTGATAGAAATTTTCTAAATTTTAATAATGCTTGCATATATCTGTGAATATACTAAGTACTTTTGAATTATATACTTTAAGTGGTAAATTATACATTTTGTGAGTTAGAGCTCAGTAATGTTTAAACATTATTATATTTATACAAAGACTTATACATAAATGTTTATAAAAGTTCTATAGTTCATAATCTTGAATAACTATAAACAATCAAACATGTCCTTTAACATGTGTATGGATAAACATTCTGTTTCATCCTGAAAATGGATAATACTCAGCAATAAAAAGTAAGAGCTATTGATTCACACAATACATAGACAAACCTTGAAGGTATTTGGCTGAGTGAAAGAAACCAAACCCAAAGGTATAGGTATATAAAGCAAAAACAAAAACAAAAACAAAGTAAAGCAAAAACATAGGAGTAGGAAAAGGTACATGAAGAGGGTTAACCAAGACGGTGACAGAGGAGGCTTCTGAGTTTCACTTCTTCCACAGATGCATTGAATGTATAGCTATATATGGATAAGTTCCCTCTGAAAGAGATTCAGACTATCTAAGTAACTCTTGAAAATTAGACAAATGAGAAAATTCCCAGATCAAAATGGGTAGGGAAAGGCTGAGACACACTTTTGCCATGAACTCCAGCCCCAATAGAGTACTATAAAATACAGAGGGAACGCACAGTTACTAGCTTTTCCCTGAGGGGCAAAGGATTTAGAATCTACACCTAGTTCCCTAACTAGATTTCCACTGGAGGGATGGGCTCCCAAAACATCTAGATCTGAAAGTCAACAGGGCTTGTATTCACATATCCCTGGTGCAAAGAAGCAGTTATTAACAAGCTTGCAACCACTCATCAGTGCTATCTCCACAGGACTCAGTGTGAATTGAACAAGCAAAATTGTCCATCTGCCTGTCTTTCCCCAAGGAAGGTTATCTGAATACTTGAAAAGCTGCTGCCTGAAGACCAGTCTCTAATTTAGCAGGGACCAGGAAATAACAAAATCATCAGAAAACAATTAACATTATGCTTTTGATTTGTATTTTCCTGATGCCAAGTAAACAATAGCCAAAATGTGGAAAGAGCCCATTGACAGATGAATGGATAAAGAAGATGTGGTATATATATACAATGCAATATTACTAGGCCATCAAAAAAATCTTATCATTTGTGACAATATGGATGGAACTAGAGGGTATTATGCTAACCAAAATAAGTCAATCAAAGAAAGACAATCATATGATTTCACTCAATGTGGAATTTATTAAAGAAAACAGGATCATAGAGGAAAGGAGAGAAAAATAAAATAAGATGAAATCAGAGAGGAAGACAAACCATAAGAGACTCTCAACTATAGGAAACAAATTGAGAGTTGTTGGAGGGGAGATGGGTGGGGAGATGGGGTACCTGGGTGATGGGCATTAAGGAGAGTACGTGATGTAACGAGCACTGGGTGTTACACACAACTGATGAATCATTAAACTCTGCCTTTGAGAGTTAAAAAAAATAACAAATGTCTGTAGTAAACCCAAACATATCAATAATTTCTTTAAATATAAATAGATAACATTCTTCCATCAAAAAACACAATGTCTGAATAGGGAAAAGATGAGAGAGAGAGAGAGAGAGAGAGGAAAGAAAGAAAGAAAAGAAAATAAGGAAGGAAGGAAGGAAAGAAAGAAAAAAAGAAAGAAAGAAAGAAAGAAAGAAAGAAAGAAAGAAAGAAAGAAAGAAAGAAAGAAAGAAAGAAAGATCCAACTATGTGCTGCCTACAAGAGACTCAGCTTTAGGGGTACATATAGATTGAAAGTGAAGTAATGGAAAAAGATACTAAAGATGTGCAAATAGAAACCCATAAAAAGGACTAGATATATCAGACAAAATAGATTTTAAACCAGAGATTATAGCAAGAGACAAAGAACATCATTATATAATGATAAAGAAAATATCAAGAAAATATAACCATTGCAAATATTTATGCACTCAACAAAGGAGCACTTAACTATATATAGCAAATATTAACAGATCTGAAGGCTAAATAAATAATGATACAATAATAGTAAGGGATTTAAATTACTCATTTCACAGTGAATTGGTCATCTAGACATAAAGTTAATAAAACATTGGATTTAAGCCATACCATAGACTAGGAGTATCTAATAAACATAAAGAGAACATTCCAACCAGTACAGCAAATACACATTCTTTTCAGGTGCACATGACCATTCTAGAGGATAGACTGCATGTGAGGAGGAGGGGAAAGAGGAGGGGGGGGGAGGAGGAGGAGAAGAAGGAGAAAAATATGGGCCAATATCTCCAATGAACACAAATGCAAGAATCCCCAACAAAATGTTAGTAAAACCAAATTTAGCAGTCCATAAAAAATGATCATATACCATGATCAAGTATGATTTATCTCAGAATGCAAGTGTGGTTCAATATCTGCAAATCAGTCAAGGTGATACAACATGTTAAGAAAATGAAAAGTAAAAAGCATATGATCATCTGAATAAAGAAAAAACATTTCACACAATACACCATCTTTCCTGATAAATACTCTTAACAAAGTGGTTATAGAAGGAACATACCTCAACATAATAAAGTCCATAGATGACAAGCCCATAGCTAACATCATACTCAAGACCTTTCCAAGATCAGGAACATGATAGGGATACCCATTCTTGCCACTTTTATTCAATATAGTAGTAGAAGTTCTAGACAAAGTAATTAGGAGAGAAAAACTAAATAAATTCATCCAAATTGAAAGGAAGAAGTAAAATAGTCTTTATTTGCAAATGATGTAATGTTATATACAGAAAACCCTAAAGACTCCACCAAAAGACTGCTAAAACTAATAAATGATTTCAGTGAATTTGTAGGATATAAAATCATTATACAAAAATTAGTTGTATACATCAGACTATCAGAGAAATTTAAACATATCCCATTTACAGTAACATTAAAAAAGAATAAATTTAGAAATAAATTTAACCAAAGGGATAAAAGATCTGTATGCTGAAAACTGTAAGACACTGAAGAGAGAAAATTGAAGAATACACAAATAAATGGAAAGATATGCTGTGTTCAGAAATTGGAAAATTTTGTATTGTTAAAATGTCCATGCTACTCAAAGGGATCCAAGATTCAATGTAATCCTTTCAAAAGTCCAATGGTATTTTTCATAGAAATAACAATTCTAAAACTTATATGGATCCACAGAAAACCTTAGATAGTCAAAGTGATCTTGGGAAAGAACTAAGCTGGAAGTATCACACTTCCTGATTTCAAGCTGTACTACAAAGCAATAGTAAGCAGAACGGTATGGTATTGGCAAAAAAAGAGACCCAAAGATTAACAGAACAGAATAGAAAGTCCAGAAAAAAACCCATGCTTATTTGGTCAATTGATTTTTGATCAGAGATCCAATAACATATAATGGGAAAAAGACAGTCTCTTCAATAAATTGTGTTGAGAAAACTGGATAGCCACATGGAAAAGAATAAAATTGGACTCCTTTTGTACCATGCACAAAAATTAACTTAAAATGTATCACAGATTTGAATGTAAGACCTGAAAATGTAAAACTCCTAGAAGAAAAGATAGGGGATAAGCTCCTTGACATTGGTCTTGACAATGTTGATTTTTTTTTTCCTTTGGAGGTGACACCAAAAGCAAAGGTGGCAAAAACAAAAATAAATAAGTGGGACTACATTAAACTGAAAAGCTTCTGAACAGCAAAGAAAATCATCAAAAAAATTAAAAAGGCAACCTACAGTATGACAGAATTGCAAACCACATATCTGATAAGGGCTTAATATCCAAAATATATGAAGAATGCATACAACTCAATAGCAAAACAAACAAACAAACAATGACAACAACAAAACGGAACCCCATTAAAAAATGGACAAGGACCCATTTTTCTAAAGAAGACATTTTTCTAAAGAAGACATGCAAATTCGCAACATTTACATGAAAAAGTGTTCAACATCATGATTCATCAGGAAAATGAAAATCAAAAGCATGATAAAATATCTCTTCACATCTGTTAGGATGACTGTTACTAAGAAAACAAGAGATAGGGGCACCCGGGTGGCTCAGTGGGTTAAGCCTCTGCCTTCGGCTCAGGTCATGATCTCAGGGTGCTGGATCCAGCCCCGCATTGGGCTCTCTGCTCAGCGGGGATACTGTTCCTCCCGCCCCCGCCTGCCTCTCTGCCTACTTGTGATCTTTCTCTGCCCAATTAATAAATAAAATCTTAAGAAAAAAAGAAAACAAGAGATAATAAATGTTGATGAGGATATGGAGCAAAGGGAACCCTGTTGTATACTGTTGGTAGTAATGTAACTGCTACAGCCACTCTGGAAAATTTTATGGAGTTTCCTCAAGAAATTACAAATAAAGTTGCCATATGATCCAGTACTTGAGCTTTTGGGTATATGCCCAAAGGAAGCAAAATCATAATCCTGAAGAGATAACTGTACTTCCATGTTCATAGCAGCATTATTCACAATAGTCAAGGTATGGATTCAAGCTAAGCGTCAATTGGTGAAAGGATAAGGAAAATTATATACATATCTAATTATTTATATATATAATTTCATTTATATATTTGTTTATATAATAATTCATATACAAATATATATTATTTATATATTCTATATATTTTTTAATATAAATATATATTTCTATATATAATTGGGAGGCAGAAAGAGAGATAATAGAGATCTCATACACACACATACATACTCTCAATAGAATATTATTCTGCCTTTAAAAAGATTGCAATTCTGTCATTTATGACAATGTGGATGAACCTGGGGGACATTTTGCTAAATAATGAAATAAGTGAAGTAAGCCAGAAAGAGCAAGACAAATACTGCATGGTATCATTTGTATGTGGAATTGAAAAAAACCAAAACAGATTAGATTAATGTTTGTCAGCACCTGGGATGTTGGGAAATATGGGGAGGTTGGTAAAAAGGTACAAATTCTTAGTTATTAAATAAATAAGGTCTGAGGAAAGAATTTATAACATGGGGTCTATAGTTGATAATACATCATGCAATTGAAATTTGATGAGAGTAGAATTTAAATGTTCTTGCTGGAAGAAAAAGGTAAACATATGAGGTGATTGATGTGTTAATTAACGTGATGGAGGGAATCCTTTCACAGCATATACATGTATCAAATCGTTATATTGTATCCTTTATTTTACAATTTGTCTATATACACCTCAATAAATCTGGAGAAAAATAAGCAATATGCTGACTGCCAAGTTAGGGAGAGGGTAATGGTTGACTACAAAGGGGCACACGAGGGAGATTTTAGGCTGATGTTCTATATGAAACAGAGTTAGTGGACGTATGATTCTATGAATCTGTCAAAACTTTTCATTGTAAACTCTATGCATATATGTGTGTGTGTGTGTGTGTGTGTGTGTGTGTGTATGTTGGGAAATTCTTGGATGAAATGAAGATTGTGATGGGAATATAGTCTCAGTGAAGGAGGCAGGAAGAAAAGGAGCTGACCAGTTTTCAAAAACAGGAGATCATGAAGCTAAAAACAAAAAGAATTTTATATAAACACTGTATGGTAATTGGTAATTTTTTCTCATAGGAATTACATATTAGCTATTCTGAAACTAATTTTCATGTGTACCCGTGTGAATAAATAATAAGGTGAACAATATTGAACAGTAAGTTGTAGAAAATGAGACCCAGCCTTCTCTCACTCTCGGAGTAAACTTCTATGTAAGATAAATGTGTCTAACTCAAGTTTAGTTACAGAGGGAAAATAGGTTACCAACTAATAGTTTTATATTGTCTTGACATTGATTAATGTTTTGGAGAAAAGATCAAGAGATAAAAATACACTATTTGCCACTATAGACTAAAATATGAAGGTTTTCTTTTCTTTTCTTTTCTTTTTTTTTTTTTTTTGGTAAGAATTAAAGTTTGGAGATGCAGACGTTTTTAAAGTAGAAAGGGAAGGGAAGAGTTGTTTTAAACTACTAACTGATTATTATTTATTTCACATTTCATGTCATGCTACTATTATATGAAATTATTCTGTGCTTATCCGTGGTGACTGAAATACTCTGCAGGAACAGAACCTATTGGTTTTTAAATACGATTAGTTGACACTATTCCTGTAGGCTCCCTCATATCAGAAGTAAAATGACAAAATATTTCTGGTCTATGCCAGGAGTTCCAGATACTTCTTAGGAGTAAGAGAAATGGACATAGAGGAAACCTTGCTGATTTATACCAGTGGAGGAAGGCTGCTCCTGACTGCTACAGGTCATACTTAAGTGAAGTATATTGTTAATCAAGTGGTCACCTACACCGATCATGAGTCATCACAGAGGACAGAAATACTTGTGGATGGAAACATCTTAATTTTATAAGTACTCATTGAAATTTTCTAAGACATTTTCAGCCTTCTGTGAACTGGCACAGTCTCTTGAAATTGGAGAGCAAAGCATACACAGTTAATAACAGAAGAAAAGCAAAGGACACTTAAGAACCAGTGCTCTACATTCAAGGCGCCATATTTCCGTTCCCCCTTTCAATTTAATTCTCTTAGAATTATAAACCTCTTGTAAATATCAAAAGGACCATTCACTGTCTGTGAGGGGAAATGTGCTTAGTTGGAGCATTACACTTAGGTACAGAAATCAAAGCCTTTCATGCTTCTGCTTTCCCATCAAGAAAATAGAAACAACGTAGAGAATGGTTATCTTCTAGGGTTTTATTAGGAAAGTGTAAAATCCTTTGACCCTTATGGAAGAAAAATATGCACATTATTGTATAAATGAAAGGGAGACAAATTAGCCATTTATGCAGCAAATCCAGAGCATATTCAACTTCACTAGCTAGAATTACCTAAAGTGCTCTGGGGAAGTTATCACAGAAGCTACAGAAGAGATGTATTGGGGCTTAGAAAAAGGGCTATGCCCCTAGACATTGGAAGGGATAAAATTTAATGCTATAGTACTGGAAAGGTCAGGAAATGAAGTGAATAGATATTACTTTGGCGGGCTATTTTTATTTATACTTTTAAATCCTGTTGAACGATAACAAATTCCCACCACACACTTAGTTGTGGATTCCTGATGCTCCGACTATGGATATAAATGTTACTGAACGTTATTTCTTTAATCCACTGTCTCAGAGGTGGAAGCAGGAAACAGACAAGGCTGTAGAAAGTTGGCAGAGATCTAACAGTAAGTAGTGTTGTTTTGTGTTGCATGCCAAAAGCTGGAATTGTTGCTGCTGTTCTAAGAAAGGGAAAAACAAGTGGCAGGGCTTTCTTTGGAAATGAATACACCGCTGGCCCCAGGGTCGATGTGAAATCACTGCCATCAATGGACAATGTTACACACAGAAAGCATATTGAGTGAGCCCATCTTTGTAAAATAGGAAGTAAGAAGCCATGTGGGAAAAGGCTTTTCAGCACTGGAATACAGCTGTATCTGAAATCTAGAACTCAAAGTGTGAGAGAATGATCTGTATCTATCTGGGGGAAAGTTCCTGTTGGTTCCTGGGGAGCAGAGCTGAATTGTGGTAGGGTGAGTCATCTTCCCAGCAAAAGAGCTGGCATAATAACAGGAATAGATTTTTTTTTTTATATAGGATTTGCCATCCTCTTTCAGAATTTTTTAAGCGAGCATGAAAAGAGGTCATTGGTTATGGCGAAGGCCTGCCAGAAACTTCAAATCTCAAAGAGCTAGCAGTAAATAGGATTAAGAACTGTGACCTCTCTTTCTAAAACCTTTCCCCCCTGTGTGTATAGTATGGCTGTGTTACAAACAAGAAACACAACTATTTAGGGCCTTTGCCTGATTATATGAAAGACTGTCCATTGGCTCCCTGGATAATAGAAATATGAAAGCTCTTCCTTGAACAAGGGTGAGCCTAACACTGGCAGGCGCATTTATAACAGAGTAATAAGTAAAATTCAGATCTAAATTTAGGGCATCTGAAGCATAGACTGAATGGAATGTCACTCTTATTGATCTTTATCAAGCTGTACTTGTTTGCCCCACATACATTTTATTTCTCTCATTTCTTCTATTTTTCCACATCTCATTTTATTTTACTCCTTTTATCTGACCCAAATTGGACCTCTGTGTTTTTGTTGTACTGGTTAGGATTGCATTGAATTGCATGAAATGATAGTGGTTTTACCAACTAAGAGTTTACTTTTGAAGTCGCAAGATAAACTGTGGTGGGTCTGTGAATAGTGCTGTGCCCATGACATCAAAGATGTCCCAGCCAGCTGCAATTTTCCTTCCAAAATATCCTTAGCAGATAGCTTTTATTCTCCTGGTTCCAAAATACTGCTGTACCTATAGGCAACCTGTTAACCTTTCAGGGAAGAAATGGGGGCAAGGGAGTTAGAAAATAGTCCAAAGGAACATGACAGCTGAATCTTCTACTTTCAAAAATTTGGCCAGAACAGGTTGACATGGCCCCCCTATAGGAAAGGACTCAGACAAACCTGGGATTCTCCTTAGCAAAGACGAATGACTGTAGTAGACAATTACTATGTACTACAGTGTCCTTCCTGAGTTAATACTCTTTCCTGCGTCCTGTTTTAACTCTAATTGTACAGTTCGACTATAATCTCTTTAATTAAATCTGTTGATTGATTATGTAGCTCCTTTTTCAAAAAGAATTTTTTTTTAATTTATAATTTTTTTAAGTGGGGGCAGAGAAAGACTCTTAAGAGGGCTCCATGCCCAATGTGGAGTCCGATTTGGTGCTCGATCTCATAACTGTGAGCTCATGACCTGAGCTGAACTCAAGAGTTGGATTGCCCAACTGAGCCAGCTAGGCGCCCCTCAAAAAAAAAAATTTTTTTTAAATGTCTGATGTTAATTCATTATAATGGTGGTTTTCAAAGTTTAGTGTGTATTGGTAGTACTTAGTGGGTACATACACTTGTTAAAACTTGGGTAACTGCCACCTGTTCACCACTGACCTCACACCTAGTCACTCACTTCCTTCTATAGAGATGAACCCTGTTAGTAATTTGTTGTGCATTTTTCACATCTTTTAAATGCAATTATATGGTTATTACATATATATGACTACTTAAAATTATTATATAGCATTTAAAATATTTTATACTCTATGCATCTTTTCATGGACTTGCTTTTGTCTGCTTAACAATACCTTAACTTTTTTTTTCATAAAATTGGATTTTTAAAAAAATTAGAAAAGTAGTCTTTGTAAAATAACTTAGCAACATTCAACCATCTTTTGAGTATGCACTGCATTACTCCTAGACATGCAGGTAACATAAACTGTAATTTAAAAAATAAAAAAAAAAGCATTGTTAGTTCATATAGACAATGTCTAAACTTTGTGTTTCTATTTCTTTAAGACTTTTCTTTCTGAAAAATGTGGCATTTTATCAGTTTTTCCAAAGTTCATAACTAGGTATTAACTTCAGACTATATCTTTAATAAGGGCCTTAAAAATAATTTGATTTACCTTTTTATGGTTATAAATGTGATACATGTGTACCATAGCATATTATAAACATAAAGGTATAAAAATTCAATGAAAATAGCAGGTAGTCAAACACTGAAAATAGTCGATGGCAGTGCTTTTTTCTTTTCCAGATTTATCTAACTTTATAACATTTTCATGTATGAAAACAAGTTTTTGAATCCTGTTTAAACATTATATTTTACTTTTTTCACTTATTATTTCATATGTCATTTAATAATTTGGGAATGACTTTTAATATTTCTTTAATATTATTTAATAATGACCCTTAGGTTTCCTCCTTGCTTTTTTTTTTTTAAGATTTTATTTTATTTATTTGACAGACAGAGATCACAAGTAGGCAGAGAGAGATAGACAGGGAAGCAGGCTCCCTGCTGAGCAGGGAACCCGTACGTGGCTAGATCCAGGACCCTGGGATCATGACCTGAGCTGAAGGCAGAGGCTTTAACCCACTGAGCCACCCAGGCGCCCCTCCTCCTTGCTTATTAAACATTTACTTTGCCTTTAAGTTTCCATCCCTTTGTAGTACCATAAACATTCTAATTCCTTGTGATTATTTCCATAGACTAGATTCCTAGTAGTTATAATGCTGATTGAAATGCCATGAATATGTTTATCATCTGGTACACATTATTAAATTGGTGTCTCCTGACTTAAAGTTTCAATAATAATGCAATTTTTTTCAGATGAAATGTCATTTGAAAATATAAGTGAAAGATGTTATTTTGTTGTATTCTATTTTGCATATTTTTATTACAAATGATATGGATCATTTCCCTTAATTGGCGATATATTTTATTTTTAAATGGAAATTATTGTTATTTTATAATTATTATTTTCTGTTACAGTATTAATTGGTATTTTTATACCAAATATTATATTTATTGTCCTTTATATTTCTGAAAATGTTTATCATTTGTCTTTCTTTCTTCCTCTCTCTCTGTTTCTTTCTTTCTCTCTCTCTCTTTCTTTCTGTGATAAGAATACTTACTATAAGACTTACACTTTTGGCAAATAAATTTTTAAATATATAATACAGTATTGTTAACTGTAGACTCTATGCTATACAGCAGATCTCTAGAACTTATTCATCTTACATAAGTGAAATTTTGTACTTTTTGACTAACACCTACTTATTTCCCGCTTCCCCCAGGACCTGACAACCACCATGCTATTACTCTGCTTGTATGAGTTTGACTACTCTTTTAGATTCTGCATATAAGTGGTTTCATGTAATATTTGACCTTCTATGTCTGGCTTATTTAGTTAACATAATATCCTCCAGATTCATCATATACCATGACCAAGTGGGATTCATCCTTGGGAAACAAGGATGGTTCAGCATAAGCAAATCTATGAATGTGATCTAGCACGTTAGCCAAATGAAGGATAAAAACCATATGATCATCTCAGTAGATACAGAAAAAGCATTTGACAAAATCCCACACCCTTTTTATGGTATAAATTCTCGGCAAATTACATTTAGAAGAAACTTACTTCAATACAATAATGGCCATATATGAAAACCCACAGTTTTTTCAATGGTACAAAACCAAAAGCCTTTCCTCTAAGACCTGTAACAGGACGAGGATAACTGCTCTTGACAGTTCTATTCAACATAGTAGGCAGAACAATTAGCCAAGAAAAAGAAATAAAAGATATCCCAGTCAGAAAATAAGAAACAAATTTTTTATTGTGAATTCTTATTTTTCTTTAGGCTTAGGAAGTCTTCCAACATTCCAAAATACATATTCTCATATATTTTATATGCATACTTTTTTCTTTTTCTAGATAACTCTTTAATCTTCTAAGAATTAATTTTTTTTAATTTTTAAAAAATTTTTTTATTAACATATAATGTATTATTAGCCCCAGGGGTACAGATCTGTGAATCGCCAGGTTTACACACATCACAGCATTCACCATAGCCACATACCTTCCCCAATGTCCATAACCCAACCACCCTCTCCCTACCCACCTCCCCCCGGCAACCCTCAGTTTGTTTTGTGATATTAAGAGTCCCTTATGGTTTGTCTCCCTCCTGATCCCATGTTGTTTCATTTTTTCTTTCCCTACTCCCCAAACCCAACAGTGTAGGAGGGTTCCCTTTTCTCTGCATTCTCGCCAGCATCTGTTGTTTCCTGACTTGTTAATTTTAGCCATTCTGACTGGTGTAAGGTGGTAACTCATTGTGATTTTTTGATTTGTATTTCTCTGATGCCCATTGATGTGGAACACTTTTTCATGTGTCTGTTGGCCATCTGGATGTCTTCTTTGCAGAAATATCTGTTCATGTCCTCTGCCCATTTCTTGATTGGATTATTTGTTCTTTGGGTGTTGAGTTTGATATGTTCTTTCTAGATTTTGGATACTAAGCCCTTTATCCGATATGTCGTATGCAAATATCTTCTCCCATTCTGTCGGTTGTCTTTTGGTTTCGATAACTATTTCTCTTGCTGTGCAAAGGCTTTTGATTTTGATGAAGTCCCAATAGTTCATTCTTGCCTTGGCTTCCCTTGCCTTTGGCAATGTTTCTAGGAAGAAGTTGCTGTGGCTGAGGTTGAAGAGTTTGCTGCCCGTGTTTTCCTCAAGGATTTTGATGGATTCCTTTCTCACATTGAGTTCTTTCATCCATTTTGAGTCTATTTTCATGTGTGGTGTAAGGGAATGGTCCAGTTTCATTCTTCTGCATGTGTCTGTCCTGTTTTCCCAACACCATCTGTTGAAGAGACTGTCTTTTTTCCATTGGACATTTTTTCTCCAGGAGTTAATTTTGATATAAGCTAACTTGAATAGAATGTACAATATTAAGGTTTAAGTTGATTTTTTAAGAATCATTAATCAGTTGACCCAGTATCATTTATTAAGTAATTATTGCATTTACTACTGATTTATGCAACATTTTTATATGGTAGGTATATTTAATAGTTAAAATTCTGCAAATTTTCATCTTAATAATTTTTTATCCCTCTATTCTTATATGTTATTTTAATAATCAAGGCTTTATAATGCATTTTCTTGGCTTTATAGATCTTTATTCTTCCAGAAAGAGTGTAGAAGCATTTTACCAAACCCCAAAGAAAAATGTTCCTATTTGTATTTTCATTTGTATACTTTCAAATTTATTGCTTCTGTATCTTTAATTAAAATTTTGAAATTTCTTATTTTTATATTCCACATAATTATTTATATCTTTCACGGCTACTTTCATTGTATTTATTTCCAATATGCAATGTTCTTTGGTTAAGCTGCAGTTTTGGGAGGGCTGTCTATTGTTTTCTCAGTGATCATTGACTTTTCCTCCCTGCATCACATCTGAATTAGGAATAAGAAAATATGTCTCACAGATGGTAGAGTACCAAGGGTTATTTTAAGTTTTAAATTCAATAGGGTCTCTTTTAGTCTAGGCTGATGGGATTCTGGCAGTACAAAACTTTTAAGTATTTAGCTTTTTATCTATTTGATTGCAGTTAGCTTCATGTGTCAGAAGCCACATCCACAGTTGTTAAATTGAATTGATTTTTATCTGCCAAGCTGCTGCCTGCCTCTCTCTTTTTCTCCCTCTCTCTGTCTCTGTTTGTCTCTCCCTCAACTTTTGATTAAAGAGATTTGGGCCTATCAGGCTTCAGGGAAGAATCATGCAATTAGTTTCCTTTTCTGAGTGGATATGTGCATTGAAATATTTTTTCTGCAAAACCCATTCATAGTTGAAGTCTCTGTGATCTCTTAAAACCAGAACTTTTAAAGCCAAAACTTTTGATAATGAATGTGACAGCAGTGCCCTTGATTTGACTTTTGCTCAAGGGTCAAATATTTTTCATTGACTTTTCTCATGGGATGTTCATCTCAATTTTTTTTTAAAGATTTTATTTATTTATTTGGCAGACAGAGATCATGAGTAGGCAGAGAGGCAGGCAGAGAGAGAGAGGAGGAAGCAGGCTCCCCGCTGAGCAGAGAGCCTGATGTGGGGCTTGATCCCAGGACCCTGAGATCATGACCTGAGCCGAAGGCAGAGGCTTAACCCACTGAGCCACCCAGGTGCCCCTCATCTAAATTTTTAACAGTGGGATGGAGAAGTAGTTGCTTCTCCCAAACCTGACTCTTCTTTCATTTCTGCTTGCAAATCCAATATTTTTTTTTTCTGAGTTTAACTCTTTTCTATAACTACTGCCATATGTTGCCAACAATATCCCAACACTTTCTATTGTCTATTTTACAAGCCTTTTCCTTAGGGTTACAAGTTTGTTAGCTTTGTGATCTATCTTCCAAATTGTTGTTGGCAACACTTTACCAAATGTGTTGCCACTTCATATCGTGTATTGTCATATTGTCATCTTTCAGCTTCTAAGCAGTTTCCTTGAGTTGCCCAGTCCTAAACCAGTGGGAGAAACTGAAGTACTAGGAGTTTGAGTAGATACTCAAGGAAGCACATCTAGGAAGTGGAAAAGCTGTTATTTGATGCCACATGACTTAATTTTAGAGCCCAATGTTAGTCACTGTGCTAAATTTCTGTATCAAAGTTATATTGTAAAAGAGCAAAAAAGGAAAATATAATTTATTCCTTTTCATTATTTCATTACTTTATTTCATTTATTACATTACTTTATTCCGCTGATGCTATCTATAAAACAAAGGTAAAAAAAAAATCAACCAACCATGTTGTCGTGAAAAGTTATCTCTTCTCTTCATTCATATCAAGTAATTTTCCATATATTGTACCACACACACATCAGAATATACACACACGAAGGATTCCAGTTTTTTTTCTTTTTAAATATAAGCTTTATTTTTTTAAAGAATAGTTCTAAATTTATAGAAATTTAAAGATAGTTCAGAGAATTTCTACATACCCTGTATCCAGTTTTCCCTATTATCAATATCTTTCATTAGTATAGGTCTTTTGTGCCAATTAATGAACCACTATTAGTACATTATTTTTTTTAAGATTTTATTTATTTATTTGACAGACAGAGATTACAACTAGGCAAGAGAGGCAGGCAGGGAGAGAGAGGAGGAAGCAGGCTCTCTGCGGAGCAGAAAGCCCAATGTGGGGCTCGATCCCAGGACCCTGGGATCATGACCTGAGCCAAAAGCAGAGGCTTTAACCCACTGAGCCACCCAGGCACCCCACTATTAGTACATTATTAAAGTCCATACTTTACTTGGATTTCCTTGTTTTACCAAATATTCTTCTTTTTCATTTCAGGATCTCATTTTGGATACCATGATATATTTAGTTGTCCTGTCTGCTTCAGCTCCTCTTAGCTGCGACAGTGTCTCAAACTCTACTTGTTTTTAATGGTCTTCACAGTTTTGAGGAGTATTGCTCAAGTATTTGTAGGATGTACCCCTGTTGGGATTTGTTTGATATTTTCATCATGATTAGACTGAGGTTATAGATTTAGGGGAGAAAGACTACAGAGTTAGAGTACCATTTTCTTTCTTTTTTTTTTTTTTCAAGATTTTATTTACTTATTTGACAGAGATCTCAAGTAGGCAGAGAGGCAGGCAGAGAGAGAGGAGGAAGCAGTCTCCCTGCTGAGCAGAGAGCCCAATGTGGGGCTCGATCCCAGGACCCTGGGACCATGACCTGAGCTGAAGGCAGAGTCTTTAACACACTGAGCCACCCAGGCACCCCTAGAGTACCATTTTCATCACATTACATCACATCATATTGTGGCTATATACTATTGACATGATTTGTTGATGTTGACCTTGATCACCTGATTGAAGTAGTGTTCTTCAGGTTTCTCCATTGTGAAGTTGTTCCTTTTCCTGCTTTTCCCAATAGAGGAACAGCCTCCAAATATCTGACCAATATTCCTCAAAATTATCAAGGTCATTAGAAATAAAGTCTGGGAAACTGTCAAAGCCAAGAGGAGTTGAAACAGACATGAAAACTGAATGTAACGTGGATGGAAGTCAATACTGATATGCACAGCCCATGCTTAATGGGTGGGCAGGTGGAGAGTTATGTTCTATCTCCTTCGGAGCAAAGTATCTATACAAATTATTAATGCTTATAAATGTTCATAAACAGTGATTTTTTTAACTGCCAATATTTTTCGAACTATGTAAGTGACAGTTCGTTGTTTTTTGGAAAATGAATTTAGTTTCTCATCAGTGAGAGGATTTATGAGCTATCATGACCTTTACAGAATGAAAAGCACACAGCATGAATCTCACAGGGAGGAAAGGGAATGATAAATGAAGATGTATGTATCTTAAGATTTATAGGCTTGTACAGAGGCACGTTTTTATGTTTACTTAGTAACATTTGAAGATAAATTATTTCTATACATTTGAATAATAAGAGACTAAATGATGGCAAGATGCAAGTTACTGAAATGTCAAAATTAGAACTCTCACTTAAGAATCCATTCTTCTTTTGCCTAAGTTTTGTCTTGTTTTAAAGCAAACAAGAAATCTACTGTTTTTATTTGTGTATGGTGCCCATGCCATTAAAATAATAACATTAAAGGCAAAATTTTAAATTTTTACTAAAATGTATGTATAGAAAAACACTTATCATAAGTATACAACTTATTAAGTTTTTACAAAGTGAATATACTCATGTTACCAGAATGCAGATTGAGAAATACTGTATTAGGGCACCTGGGTGGCTCAGTGGGTTAAAGCCTCTGCCTTCGGCTCAGGTCATGATCCCAGGGTACTGGGATCAAGCCCTGCACTGGACTCTCTGCTCTGCGGGGAGCTTGCTTCCTCCTCTCTCTCTCTGCCTGCCTCTTTGACTACTTGTGATCTCTGTCTGTCAAATAAATAAATAAAATCTTAAAAAAAAAAATACTGTATTACCTGCACCACAGATGCTCCCAAGATTCCTCTCCAATAACTACTTTCAAAAGTAAACATTAGGCAAGATGGCGGAGAAGTAGCAGCTGAGCCGACATCAGGTAGCAGGAGATCAGCTAGATAGCTTATCAAAACATTGCGAACACCTACAAATCCAACGGGAGATCAAAGAGAAGAAGAACAACAATTCTGGAAACAGGAAATCGACCACTTTCTGAAAGGTAGGACCGGCAGAGAAGTGAATCGAAAGCGACGGGAGGATAGACCACGGGGGAGGGGCCGGCTCCCAGCAAGCGGCGGAGCCACGGAGCACTAAATCGGGACTTTTAAAAGTCTGCTCCACGGAGGGACATCGCTCCGTGGCTAAACCGGGGTGAAGCCCACGCGGGGTCAGCGTGGCCCCAGGTCCCGCAGGGTCACAGAAGGGTGTCTGAGTGTCACAGAGCTAGCAGGTAGCTAGCAGCTAGCGAGCGGGAAGCCGGCTACAGAGACAGAGCCGAAGAGTGAGCTCTCAGCTCAGGGTTACCTTGAACCGGTCGCAGGCTGGGTGAGCTCGGAGCGTGGCCAGAGGCGAGGGAGACGTGAGTGGGCTGGGGCTTTTCTCTGAGGAGTGGAGCCCCGAATCTCAGCTCTTCCGGGCCGGAGACTAGGAGGCCGCCATTTTCATCCCCGTCCTCCGGACTCTACGGAAAGCGCTCAGGGAACAAAAGCTCCCGAAAGTGAAACCGAGCGGATTACTCAGCCCGGCCCCTGGTAAGGGTGGTGCAGCTCTGCCTTGGGCAAAGACACTTGAGAATCACTACAACAGGCCCCTCCCCCAGAAGATCAAAAGAAATCCAGCCAAGACCAAGTTCACTTAACAAGGAGAGCAGCGGAACTCCAGAGGAGGAGAAAGCAATGCGCGGAATTCATGGCTTTCTCCCCATGTTTCTTTAGTCTTGCAGTTAATTCAATTTTTTCTTTAAAGGGCATTTTCCTAGGGTCTTTGCTACCCTTTTAGTATTTTATTTGCTCCTTCATATAATCTTATCTGGAAAAAATGACAAGGCGGAAAAACTCACCACAAAAAAAAGAACAAGAGACAGTACCAAAGGCTAGGGACCTAATCAATACAGACATTGGGAATATGTCAGATCTAGAGTTCAGAATGAC
>PISX010011854.1:0-26082 GCA_004024625.1 Mellivora capensis
AAGAATTACATAGCCATGGGGCACCTGGGTGGCTCAGTGGGTTAAGCCTCTGCCTTCGGCTCAGGTCATGCTCTCAGGGTCCTGGGATCAAGCCCCGCATCGGGCTCTCTGCTCAACAGGGAGCCTGCTTCTCCCTCTCTCTCTGCCTGCCTCTCTGCCAACTTCTGATCACTCTCTCTGTCAAATAAATAAATAAAATCTTAAAAAAAAAAAAAAAGAATTACATAGCCAGTTATCAAAAGAAATCTCCAGGATTTCCCTGTATGCTAAAGAAGGAAGGATGTGAGAAAGAAATGAACTGTTTTCCTTTCTCAGCCTAGACCACTGTGAAACCTCCAAGAGTACCTAGTACCTAAAGGCAGATATGACAAAAGCAAAGATTTCATTATTCTATTTTTGGTTTTTTTCCTATCAATCTAAGACTGTGATTTACTTTTAAAATGAGGATATACCACCAGAGTTTTCTAGATCTTAAAACTCATATACCAGTTGCCCTTAGATCTTTTCTACACAGAGAATTCATCAAAAATTCTTTTTTTATGGGTGCCTGATGGCTCAGTTAAGCGTCTGCCTTCAGCTCAGATCATGAACCCGAGGTCCTAGGATCGAGCCCCGCGTCGTGCTCTCTGCTCAGTGGGGATTCTGCTTCTCCCTTTCCCTCTGCTCCCCTGCTCATGCTCTCTCTCACTCTATCTCAAATAAATAAAATCTTTAAAAATTTTTTTCTATATCTGCTTCTTTACTCTCTATTTATTTTATGTTCTCTATAGAACTCCCTACCTTTTCTTCTCTTTTGTCCTATTAACCTTCTTTGTTCTTTTTCAGTTAATGTTAACAGCAGTTAACATGGGATGAACAGGAAGAGTTTAAGGGTGTTCTTATGCTCTCTTTGCTCATCTACATTCTGCACTGAACATGTGAAGTTACTGAAAATTAAAGTTATTTTTGGGAAACCTGGGTGGCTCATATGATTAAGCATCTGTCTTCGGCTCAGTCTGAGATCTCCAGGTCCTGGGATCAAGCCCCACAGTCTGGCTCCCAGTTCAGTGGGGAGTCTGCTTCTCCTTCTCCCTCTGTCTCTCCCCTTGTGTGTGCTCTCTTTGCCGCTCTCTCTCTCTCAAATGAATAAGTAAAATCTTAGAAAAAAAATTTTAAAAGTCACTTAAAACTAGAAATTGCTGTTAGGATGCAGATATAAAAATTAAGTATTTATTTATTTATATATTTTTAAAGACTTTATTTATTTGACAGAGAGAGAGAGAGCACAAGTAGGCAGAGTGGCAGGCAGAGCGAGAGAGAGAAGAAGACTCTGATGTGGGACTCGATCCCAGGACCCTGGGATCATGACCTGAGCCAAAGGCAGCCACTTAACCAATTGAGCCAGCCAGGCGTCCCTTAAGCTTATATTTAAATAAGGTACATAAAGTGTGATGACTTTGCAATGATCCACCTAAGTTTTCTTAGACTAGATGTACATTTTCTTACATTTGTAAAGTGTTGGCTTAGAATTAATGACATGACTGACAGCTAGAAACAGAATGAAGCTAACGGACTATAACATTTAACTAATGGTTAGTTAATGCATTTAGCTAACTCTCTTAGCTTAATGCCCAAATGCCAAATTTTGTCATTAATTTAGAATACGTATCTGTTGATCTCATATAGAGCCACAGAGCAAAAAAATTTCCCAGGGAAAAGATATCAATACAAGATATATATAATAAGCTCAGCTTTCGTCTGTTTAACATTTTCCCTCCTGGTTTATACTTTTATCTCCAAAGCTTCCTGAATAAGATGGTATAAAAGCAATGGCATGAAATTTCTTTAGCGATAAATGATTTAGGGCTCTCTAAATAGAAACTTGCAAAAAGAACTGGACGTGAAACTATGGCCATGCCTCTGCCAGCTGAAAATATTCTTTATTTTAAAGATTTTATTTATTTGAAGGGGGCGAGGGAGAGCAAGCACAAGCAGGGGGAGCCACAGAGGGGGAGGGATTAAGCAGGCTCCCCACTGAGCAGAAGCCCAACAGGATCCTGCAATCCTGACCTGAGCTGATAGCAGAAGCTTAACCAACTAAGCCACCCAGGCATCCCTGAAAATATTCTTAAAAAAACAAACAAACAAACAAACAAACAAAAAAACAACTTTGAAGACTACTTCTAACCCTCCTCACCTTTTTTGTTAAATAACAATAGGCCAAATGCCTAAAACCTGAAATGCCCTAAAACCTGAAAAACCCGGGGTGCCTGGGTGGCTCAGTGGATTAAGCCGCTGCCTTCGGCTCAGGTCATGATCTCAGGGTCCTGAGATCGAGCCCTGCATCAGGCTCTCTGCTCAGCGGAGAGCCTGCTTCCTCCTCTCTCTCTCTGCCTACTTGTGATCTCTCTTTCTCTGTCAAATAAATAAATAAAATATTAAAAAAAAAAACCCAAAACCCGAAAAACCGAGTAAACTTGGTATTGAGGATGGCCTTTGTAGATTACAGACCAAAAATCCTGCTCCCAATCCTTTCCTTTTCTGATGTTTCATTTATTTTTTTTGTTGTACAAGCAACACATAAACATGTTCTCTTGCTACACATGCAGCACACTATTCAGAAGCAAAGGGAACAAAAACAAAAAGCCTAACTTCACATGGCTCCTCAATTCCCATTACTCACACATTCCTTCTCAAAGGTAACCATGGTCATGCATTTGGTGTGTATCTTTCTAGACCTTGCTAGAAAGATACATGCTATATTTATGCTTTGGTGCGCATATAAATGTACACAGAAACACACAATTAAAAGCATATTTATTAATGGGGGTCCTACTGCACACATTGTCCACAGCTTGCTTTTTTCCATTTAATAAGATCTTTCCAAAAACTTATGTGCTTATAGAGTCACCTATTCTTCTGAACTGTTACCCAGGATTCCATACTGCCTACAGGCCATTGTTTACTTAATCATTCAATTCCCCAACTTTTTTCCAGTAGAGGTCCTACTCCAAACTCTAGTTCTATTCATAACCAAACAGTCCAATTCCCATTTTCCTTGATGTTGGAAATGTTGTTGATGTTATTTCCTCAATGAAATAACCCTTACTCAATCCTTTCCTTAATTTGGTAAATTATTTTCAGCCTTCTATGAGTGGGATGGTCTCTTTCCCTAAAACACATCTCTGCTTAACAAACAGCTTTATTTACTTGATATTAATTTTAAATCTAGGAAAGTTAAAGAACTGCCAAGAGACTCAAACAATGTTGAAAACCAACTTTCTATTCCAACCATCTATCACATCATGGATACTCAATGGAAAATAACAGTAATAATGGATATATATTTACATTTCATCTACACCTAGAGATAAAAAAAAATGTACAAAGCGGTCTTAAAAAAAAAAAAAAAACATTTTAAGACCCTAACCACAGTGCTTTCTTGAGTCCTTACTATGTGCAAGGAACAAAGATAAATGATGATCTCTGCTCCTAAGAAGCTCATAGTCTGGTGGGGAGGCTCATATAAAAAGTTATAACCATAATATAAGGCATTATATATTAACTTCTACAACACAGGCACACATTAAAAGTGAAAAGGAAAGAAAATAGCACAAGATTAATCATAGTTGCAAGGATAAAGAAAAGCTTAACAGGAAGTGGGTGAGGTGGGTCTCACAAATTATGCAGGATTTTGAAAGAGATGAGAGAGAAAGATTCAAGGCTGAGGGGAACTTGCAAACCAAAACACGGAGGGAGGACACTGCAGGCAGACCTTATTTAGATTGTACATTGTCTGATCTGTGTGTGTGTGCGTGCGCGTGTGCGCGTACTCATGTGTCAACACACACCCATTCTTGGGGGAGGGTGGTTGGTAATTGCAAATATAATGCTCAAAAGTTCGGGTGGAGCTCAACTGAGCAGAGGATGAAGAAAGTAGTATAAAGAATTAGATCTATCAGTATATATCCACAATGTGTATATATTTTATACCTTATAATCTTGCTTAATCCTCATAACCCTATATAAGGTAAATATTATTATCCCTAAATTTTTCAGATGAGTAAATTAAGATTCAAAGTGTTAAATAACTTGCCCAAGTTCTCAGAGCTTGATGGGAGTGGAGACTGGAATCCAAGTCTGAGTTTGTATTTTATTCTGAAGGTACTAAAAGTTTGATGAAGGAGACTAGCAGACTCCATTAAGTTTTTTCTGGATCAAAGGTGAAGTGATCAAGCTATATTAGGCCACAAGGATCTGGGTAAGTTGTCCAGTTTATTAGTCAAACTTCCCTGGTTTCATACTGCTATTATTTTAATTTTTACAGGACTAACAGAGTAAAAATGTTATGCAAATTGTCGTCACTATTCTCAGGAAGACCCTCTTCGCTTGCCCAGGACTAAGTATTCAATGAGTATCATCAAGACTTTTATCATAGTCAGTACAAAAAGATAACAAGAACACCTGTATCAAAAATCCCCACTGACTGTTGTTCTGCTCTTCCTAAAATGTGTGATTTAATGTTCAAATTGTCTGTAAGAATGTGAAATTACGGTTGTTTCATGCCGGCAGGCCATTATTCCAGCCTACTTCTCTCTCCTTAGGCTGGAAGGATGATCTGTATTTTGCCAACAGCTTGATGAAAGCAAAGCCTACTTGACGTTTTGTACCAGAGGTTGTCCACTAGAGGGTAGCATTCCCCCTGTAAACTGTACAGTGGCCATGCAATGAAGAGTACTAGAGCTACAAAGGAGTTCATTTGACAAATTAAACTGAAGATTCCACAGTTATTAAGTCCACTGGGTGGAACACCAGGCCTAGCAGATCCACGGTCTCTTGAGTGCCCAGACAAGGTCACCAGAGCATTTATTCAGCATCAGAACTACAAAGCTCTGCTGCTGTAAAATGCAAGTAAAATCATACCTTTGACTTCCAAAAGCCTATCTGCTGTGTACCCAAATCCTTCCTATCTTTCAAGCTGTAACCATGAAGCTTCCTTTAACTACTTCTGTCAACACCAACTCTCTCTTTCCTAAAGTCCTACAGCACTCAGACCGTGCCACATAATTAATAATCATACATTGTCATAGTCAACATTGTTTTTTTTCCCCACGCTAGTTTGGCCCCTGAACTCACACAATATATACTTTGTGTAGCATCCCCATTTGCTGCCTTCTTCAGAGGAGCCAACTTTCTCACAGGAGATAATAAGTGTTGTTGGTATCCTGAAGCGAGGCTTCCTCAGAGCACTCTGCATCTACTTGACCTAGTGCTCAGGACAAAGTCTTCCCTACCATGCTATCTCTCATCTGTGGTGGTCAGGATCGCCTGGAAAAGCTGCAATTCAGAAAGCCTTTCCCTGCATATTTCCAAAAATACGTGAAATTACCTTTTTTTTAAAGATTTTATTTATTTGACAGACAGAGATCACAAGTAGGCAGAGAGGCAGGCAGGCAGAGAGAGAGGGAAGCAGGCTCCCTGCCAAGCAGAGAGCCCGACAAGGGGCTCGATCCCAGGACCCTGGGACCATGACCCGAGCCGAAGGCAGAGGCCCCAACCCACTGAGCCACCCAGGCGCCCCAAAATTACCCTTCTTAAGCCATATCCAAATCTTCCACTGCCCTAGTGATGACTTGAACCTAGAATTCAGAGTCATATGTAATTACACCAAGGAAACGTTCTCTGAAAAAACTTCTTAAAACACACGTGAAACTGACCTCTATACAGAGAATTATTGGATTGTTTTCCTTGGTGGAGCACTGAAACTCAAGAGAAGCTTCTTGTGGTAAGCCAATTTCAGTCAAATTGCTGTTACCCCCACACTCCCCACCAGAGCCCCCCAAATTTTAGAAGAGTAACAGCGGAGATCATCTAGTCTCCATAATGAAGATAAAGAAGGCAGACCTCAGTCAAAGACAAGTCTTTGTGTGGGAAGGTATGTGAATCACAAGCCTCTTCACAGAAGCTCAAAAGGTCAAGAATGTGCCAACATAAGGCCAGATAATACAGCCAATCTTAGAGTTATATGGAATTTAGCATGATCCTTTGTCAGAGTTGCCAGAAAGGGTAGGCAAAGGGAGCAAAATCTACTGAACTAACCAAACTATGGGTCGGGTTCCTTGCCCATACGTTACTTCATTTAGCTCATGTCGAGAGAAGTATTTTGGAGCTAGTACGCAGAACCAGAGTTCTTCCTCCCTAAGAGCACTAAAAAAAAGTAGAACTTTTGGAAAGTCTTCAGCTCTTGCTCCAACAAGAGCAACTGTTTTTGGTATACACGTTGACGGCAAATGACACACTAACAGAACTCACAGGCACAACAGGATTTTAGTTGTGCTGAAAATGCAGACATCCACATCAAGAAGGGACATACACTGCCCCAGAGTTAGAGGATGGGTCAGATAGCTCCTTCTTCATGGGATAGTTACTGCCTTCATTTTCGCAACTGCAGGATTAGACAATTAGTTCTCCTAAGCAGCTGCTCTAGTTCCACAGACCACAAACTAAACAAACAAACAAACAAACAAAAAAACTGGCTCAATTCACATACCAACTCTATACAGATGCGCCCCCTACCAACCATGGGCAAAAGACAGTGGTGAAAGGTCCTTAAAATTCAACACAGGAAAAAAAAAAAAAATTCAACACAGGAAATCAAAAGTGCTTTATTTCTGAGGACATAAGCATTCTGAACTCTTTAAAGAATTCAAACTATAAGACTCTATGCTTCTTTACAACAGGACAACCATTCCAGCTTCTAAATATCATCTTACATTTGTACTGTTTACATACTAACTTCACATGCACTGATTAAGTAAATACTCTGTAATAATTTAGCAGGCATTGGAGCCCTCTGCCCAGCTACTGAAACACTGACTACTATTCAATTTTACAAAACCACAAAGGACTTTAGAATCATGAAGCCCACAACCGTGAGGCAGAAACTTAAAGAAATGTGCCACCTCTCCAAAGCCAAATGCTTATACCAATAGGCCCAAATCCTCTGGAGATAAAAGCTATTACTTCAAGGGCCTGAAATTAAATGCCTCAGAACCTCTACATACACTCAGTGCTCTGGTAATTAACCAGAGAACAAGTGTTTCTATTATTCATGTTCTTGTCACAGGCATTTGATGAGAGACAAGTAACAGCTATTTCTAAGCAAGATTCAAGGGAGCCTAGCCACTGACTAAGGAAAGGGCTGCTTTTGGCCTGTGTTGAAACCACTTCTCCTCTGCCTCAGTTTGCTTTGGGGGGAGGGGGGGCGCTGGTGGTAAGAGTGCCAAAAAGAGTAGTAGCAGGAGTTAGTTTCTTGGTTAGGAAACAGAATTTAGAGCTGTGTTGTAACTATGTGCGTAACGACGCTTAAGACGTGCCAGACTTCCAAAGCAGGAAGCAGGCAAAGGAAGTGCTGTGGTTTCCTTTTTGCTAGGGATTCCCCTCTTGGGTTAAGCAGAAGGTCAGGAAACATAAAAGCCCTTCCCCAATGTCAACAAAGTCCAAGGATGGTAGACATTCCAGGAGGAACAGGAGTTCAAACATGCTTTGTGACAGAGATGTCCACACCATTTTCCATGTAAACTCACAATAATGCCCTCTGTTTTAGAGGGAAAAATGGTATCTAATGTCTAATCAAGTGCCCTATTACTTAATATAATGGCAGCCATCGTATCAGGAGGCAAAAGTTACAACAGGTAAAATTTCTGGTGTAACAATGCACACTGGCTTAGAGAGTGGTGTCAAGTTAAGACAGCAGCAGTCATCGGAAACTGAAAATCATCTTACCTATTCTTCTACCTCAGAATAACTGCAACAAGGTTTTCTTTTTTACCTTACAATAGCATTTTTACAACATCTTATTTAAATATAATTAAGATTCTCCCCAACCATCAAAGTTTAAAAAGGATTATTTCAATTTACTCTTCATTTCATCAAAGAGGCTCTCTTGCTTTCTTTCTGTTTTTTAACTAAACCAGCTTAGACACAGAAACAAAGCAATTCAAAGTCTCTACCAGGAACTATCTTCCATTCACTACCTCTAGCGCCTCCCTCCCTCCTTTTGATCACCTACAAATAACTCAGCCTTGTGTTCTTCTACTGGATATATGAACTAAGAAAAAGAGGAAAGACTTGAGCTGCAATTGTACTGCTACTTCCTGTTGGAGAATTAGCTGGTCACTTCCAATCTTCTTCCATTTTAGGACATTTCCTTCCCAGGTCCTGACCAAAGATGGAGCAACTTTCTGTGGGTCCACCAGTTCCAGAAAATTCTCTCAAATCACTTACATCAACTTTCTTTTATTTAGTTTACATTCTTTAAAAAAACATTTACATTTCCTGTCCCCCACCTCTTCTTCGTACCTTCAGGTCCTGCTGTAAGAAGATTCTGATCTGGGTAAAAAACACTCAACTTTCTGTAAAGACCAATCCTCCAGTCTTAAATAGTTCTTGTGGCTTTGGGGTTTTTAAAAAGATTTTATTTATTTGAGAGAAAGAAAGAGAGAAAGTACGCCTACAAGCAAAGTGAGGAGGAGGAGAGGGAGAAGCCGACTCTCCACTGAACAGGGAGCCCAACGTGGGGCTCAATTCCAGGGCCCTGAGATCATGACCTGAGTTGAAGGCAGATGCTTAACGAACTCAGCCACCCAGGTGTCCCTACACACCAACACTGTCTATGGGGTAGTTGGTTCAGTCATTTGGCCGAAGCCACAGCCAGAATTATTGTTCAAGGCTGTTAACACAACTTTTTGTATCAATAAAAATTGTAGCTGGTTGTCACATGACTGCTGAGAAAACAAAAGCCTTCTGGGCAAAGCACAGCCAGTTGGCCTGACTGGGTCACGGAAGCCTCCTAGCACAGCACGCTACTACTGGCTGTTAGAGCAGGACATACCTCTTCGTAATTTTTCGCCTCCACTCCATGCTTCATGTCTAGAATCACGAGTTGATCAGGTATCCGCCCTGCTCCTGAGAAAGAAATCAAAAGATTCATTGTGTAGAATATTTAAAATTCCGGGAAATCACCCACCCGCCCTCCCTCTCTCTAACCCCTACCCTCTCAATAGAGGGAAACAGCCACAACTCCTCCCCCTACTCAGCTGCAGAAAATTCCTGGCTCTGGTTAAAATCACAAGCATTCCAGACAAAGCCTCTATCTGTGTGGGGTGCCAGAAAGCAACGAGAACATGCTGCTGGCAAACATCTCTGAGCCAGCAGGACACAAGCCACTGCAGCTGGTACTGCACAGGGACAGAAGAGCAGAAGAGACAACGTATAGGCTTACTGGGTTAGGAAATAAAAGTCAAGTCAAAACAGTATAAAACTGAGTGGCATATAGACCAATAGGTAGTGGGCACCAACTAAGACTGAAAGGTATGTTTCCACATCTGAAAAGGGTGCCCTGTCAAATTTTGGAAAAAAAAAAAAAGGATTATTGGGTATATGCTAAGCTCGGATTTACTTAACATAAACATGAGTACTGAAAACATCACAGAATTTAGCTAATATTCCACTTTACTTCAAGCCTTTTGGTTCAATGTAAGGACATTTCAGTAGGTCGGTAAAATGTTATAGGAGCCACAAAACACTTAAAAGAGAACAGCCCAAGAAAAACAGTTGTAAAGAAGAGTACAGTTTTCAGGGACGCTACTTAGAGAAATGTCTATTTGGGACAGGAGTGCCAACAGAGCTAGGCTCATATTAGAAAAGGTAAACTGATTCAGCTTGATCAAAAAAGAATTAATTCTTAAATCAACAGGTAGGAGAGATAAAAAGAGTCAAGAGTCCCAGAAAACTGCTCAGCCCCAGTCCCTAAGAATTCACGTAATTATTTGTGAAATAGAAAACTGCCTCCATGGGGGGAGCCTAAGTGACTCAGTTGATGAAGCGTCTGCCTTTGGCTCAGATCATGATCCCAGAGTCCCAGGACATCCCATCAGGCTCAGAGCCTGCTTCTCCCTCTGCCTGCCACTCCCCCTGCTTGTGCGCTCGTGCTCGCTCGCGCTCTCTCTCTCTCCCTCTGACAAAAAAATAAATAAATAAATTCTTTTTTTTAAAAACCCTGCCTACGTGGAATTTGGAGTTTAGGGCAACAGTGCCACTTAAGCAAGGGAGATCTCCAAACTACAAGCCAGAGAGAATAGTACTACACTCTGCGTCTTGAAGTTTCTGAAATGGACTGAAGTCAATTCAATAACTGCTCAGTGAGAACACACTAGGTGATGAATTACAATCTCTGCCTGCAAATAATTCGATGGGGATCTAAGACAAGCATGTGTAAGAGTTACGATCCAAATGCAAAGCAGTAAAAACTTGAAGAGGAAAAAACCAGTTTAGATAATCCCAGCTGTGGAGTAAAGGTTAGAGAAGGGAAGGGAGTAGCTGTGGACAGACTTTACTAAAGAGAGAGCACCTGAAGTCAAGGACAAAGTACTCTAGGCAAAGGGCAAAGCATAGGCAAGGGCTCAAACACTGAAATGAGTATGGATGTTTAAAAGACAGTTAAGAAGTTCTTTTAGACAGATTAGAAGAATCAACCTGAAAGCAACAGAGAGGTGCCTGGTTGACTCGGTAGCACATGTGGCTCTTGGTCTGGGGTTGAGTTTGAGGCCCATGTTGGGTGTTAAGAGATTACTTAAAAATAAAATAAAAATCTTTTTAAAAATGCACATCAGGGGCGCCTGTGTGGCTCAGATGGTTAAGCATCTGCCTTCAGCTCAGGTCATGATGCCAGGATCCTGGGACTGACTCCTACATCAGGCTCTTTGTTCAGCAGGGAGCCTGCTTCTCCATCTGTCTGGCATTCCCCCTGCTTATGCTCCCTCTCTCTCTCTGACAAATAAATAAATAAAAATCTTGGGTTGCCTGAGTGGCTCAGTTGCTTGGGTGTCTGCCTTTAGCTCAGGTCATGATCCCAAGATTTGGGAACTGAGCCCTGCATCAGGCTCCCTGCTCAGCAGGGGGACCTGCTTCTCCCTCTCCTGCTCCATCTGCTTATATTCCCTCTCTTGCTGTCTGTCAAATAAATAAACAAAATATTCAAAAATAAATAAAAATAAATCTTTTTAAAAATGTAAATTAAAAAAAAAGAGAGAGAGGGGCGCTTGGGTGGCTCAGTGGGTTAAAGCCTCTGCCTTGGGCTCAGGTCATGATTCCAGAGTCCTGGGATCAAGCCCCGCATCGGGCTCTCTGCTCAGCAGGAAGCCTGCTTCCCTTCCTCTCTCTCTGCCTGCCTCTCTCTCTACTTGTGATCTCTGTCAAATAAATAAATAAAATCTTAAAAAAAAAGAGAGAGAGAGAGAGAGAAAGCAACAGAAATAACACTACTTAGGTAGGACTAAGAAACTAAGTCACAGATGCCTTCTGAGCATTAAACCAGTAAGTCTCCAAAACAAAACAAAAAGTGGCACCCAGAGAGGGAGATCTCTTTTCTCAAATCCAATGTGTAATCGTGATCACAGCACTGACCCATAACAGATGCAGTGCAGATTTTTGCTTCTCCTTCCTCATTTAAAAAATTATGAAACGGAATCAGCTTACAACCCCACTTGGCCCAAAAGATGAAAATATTTTCTTCTTAACAGACTCTTCCCAGCATCTCTCTGTTGTCACAGCACAGCATTAACATTATTCAAACACAAGTGAAACCATGAAACCACAGACCTCTGGCTATTCTCAGTCTAGACCATAGAGTCTCTTACACAGACCAGCTAGCCTAGCCCCTTAGCTGACATCATGGCCCTAAAGGGTCCCTTTTGTTAAAAACAAAACAAAACAAAACAAAACAAAACAAACAGCACACTTCTCTGCATTTCTCTGTCAAATGGACAATTTCTTAAAAGCTGCTCCAAAGACTGTAAGGTATCTTGTTTCCATATCAAAATAAATGAAACTAGAAATTGAGTGCTGACTATACTGTGTATGTATACATTTACACACACACACACACATATATTACACACACACATATGTATTTGGGGGATACAAAAGGGGGAGAGGGAAATAGAAAATCTTACGCAGGCTCCACGTCCAGCACGGAGCCCAACGCAGGGCTCGAGCCCAGGCCTGAGATCACTCATGACGTGAGCCAAAATCAAGAGCCCGCCACTTAACCAACTGAGCCACCCAGGCGCCCCAACACAATCCATGATTTAAAAGAGTTCACATCTGTGTCGTGACAGATACAGACAGAGAAGATATTTTGAAAGAAGTTTCAGTATAACTCGATGATAGGCTGAAAAAGGCAAGAATAACTTCAAATGTGAGCCCAAGTAACTGGGAGGATAGTGGTTAACACTAGTAAGAGGGGAATTCGTTTGAAAGGGAGGCTTGTGAACACAGTCTGAGACACGTTGGTTTTGAGGCAAGAGTGGCACAACCATGTGGAAATGTCTAGAACATAGTTGAGACATCCACAAACTGGCACCAGTGGGAGCAGAGAGACAGATAACAGTGATGAAATCACCATTAAAATCCTTTAATTTTTTAAAAGTTTTAATCTATTTGCCCATTTACTTCTGGCAAACTCCGTTAGCTTTTAGGCTAAATTGACCAACTTTAGATCAAGGGAGTCAATTCTTGATGAATTGCCAAAAGCAGCTGGTTCATCTGCCGTCCCGGGAAGGGAATCTACTGACACTGTTAGTAAAGGTGCTCGCTCTTCTTCCAGGATCCTATGTTCTGAATATTCTACAAATGTAGAACTGCCAGAAGTCCTTTTGCTACTACAGAGAAGAAGCCTGAGACTAAAATTAAATGGAGGCAAGGAAAGGAAACACTGAGAGGTCGAGTTCCAATGACACTGTTAAAACACCAAGATGCAGCTGGGCCTGTGGTAACCACCACACTGCAAACTTCCCAGAGAGTCAAACGATCTATCTCTTCTTTTTCTTTAAGATACTTTGAGTTCTTATGTCCTGCAGCCCAAAAGGGTCCCAACTAATATAACAAGTATAAACGCATTAAGCTTTTAGAGTCTAGTGTCCTTTAAGCTAATGAATAGGGAGTAAAAAGGACTCTGCCTTTTCACCCATTACTAAGCACAGAATCCATCAAGTATTCAGACTGAATGGTACTATGGGGTCTTGACCTTGAGATGCACAGAAGAATGAATCCACACCAAGACAGAACTAGGAAAATGCTCTGGAAACTGAAAGAATTTCTAAATTTGCCATATACTGTTTGTCAGACAGGCCTTATTTCTAATCCCTGAGAAAATATGTCACTAGCATATATATGAATGCATTATATTCCAGCATCTATATGAAATTCAACTCTACCATTAAAGCCAGATATATCACAGCATTGAAGAAATGGCAACTCCTGTACATGAAGACCTCAGCTGATCAGCCAACTTTCACTTATATGTGTGAAAGACATAAACAAATGTAGTTTCCTTTTCCTTTTCCTAATAGCCCAAGAGAGAAAGTTCATGCTCTAACTTGAGAGGAGACACTTAATTCAGGGAAAACACTCTGATTACTTACCCTTGCTCTCAAAACACACTTCAAACATGTCATAATCTTCAGTGGTAAAGGCAAATTTCCCCTTGGTTGCATCTTCCTTGGAGTACAGAATATGACCAGCAGAATCTGTGATCTAAAATAAAAGGTAAGTAAGAATAGGAAGCAAATAACACTGGGGAAGAGAACTTAATAGAAACTGGAGAATGGGAAGAAACTATGTCTAGGAAGACAGTTGATATTTCTCATTATGATGCTATGTTCAGTCCATTCTTTAAGACAGGAACTGGATTAGAAGATGAAACCCAAATACAGCAAATTTCTTTCCTTCAAACATACATATACAACACTTAAGGCTAAAACGTCACTGCTACTGAATGTCTTACCATACTAAAAAGGCAATACAACTGATATAAATTGGGCTTATTAGCAAAAGTTTGCTATAGAAAATGTATACCAGTATCAATACCTAGGAAGAGACAGGTCACAAAAATGAAGTGGACAATTACCAGAAGAACGTACTATAAAAAGGAGAAAGAATGCATTTTGTTATTGCCAACCTAGGTCCACAGTGGGCCTAAAAATCTGTGTTTTTTAAATGGTCCCAAAGTATATATGATGGTCAGCCTGATCTGGAAGCCACCAGACTAGAGGGGAAGCATTAAAATATTTTCATGAACAAGTAAAAAAATAAATAAATAAATAAATAAATAAAGGAGAAAGACACAGAAGAAGACGTCTTCTAGGATCACGGGGGAAGGGAGGAAAAAATGAAACAAGATGAAACCAGACAAAGAGATAAAACTTAAGAGTCTCTTGGTCTCAGGAAACAAACTGAAGGCTGCTGGAGAGGAGGAGGGTGCTCAGAGGGATGGGGTGGCAGTGTGGGGAAGGTATGTGCTATGGTGAGTGCTGTGAATTGTGTAAGACTAATGAATCACAGACCTGTACCCCTAGTATCCCTAAAACAAATAATACAATATATGTTTAAAACAAACCCATCTCTTCTATAAAACAAATTTTGATGGGGTAGAGGTAGAGGCAGAGAATGGAAATGAGACATCTGATGCAAAAAGAGAAGGAAAGAAGGCATGCGCAGAAAAGAAAGTCTGGAAGATCGATTCCAAATTTCACATCAATTATGTCAGTGGTCAAATGGGGTGGCAGAAAGACATGGGGGATAAACAAGAAATCTGTCCTTAAAAAGACATCCTTGGCTTCCACCAGTGATAATTTCTTTCTTCTAGATTGTTAGCTTTAGTTTTCCAAACTGAAACTGCTCCACTGGCAGAGAATGGCCTGTAAGCGCAGATGATGTGGTATACACTGGTAAGTGAATGGTCATATATAAAACAAGGGAATGACACAGTAGTATGACACACTGGATTGCAACTTCTTTTCTAGGGCTCATGGCTGTCCTGGCAGAAGGCACATTTCATTATTTAAGACAGGAAGCTACTTGCAATATGGAACACAAAAGCAGTGGCTTCATTATATTAAACTAGACTGTTCTAATGCTGTCTGTAAATTAAGATTCATTTATAGGTGAGATTTTATTTATTTATTTATTTACTTACTTACTTTTATTTTTGGGAAGATTTTATTTATTTACTTATTTGTCAGAGAGAGAAAGAGAGCGAGAGCACACAAGCAGGCAGAGTGGCAGGCAGAGAGAGAAGCAGGCTCCGGGCCGAGCAAGGAGCCCGATGCAGGACTCGATCCAGGGACCCTGGGATCATGATCTGAGCCAAAGGCAGTGGCTTAACCAACTGAGCCATCCAGGTGTCTCTATAGGTGAGATTTTAAATGTGAAAACTGAGCAGAACATAAAAGCTTATGCATTTAAAGCACTTTAATGACACTAGTTTTTTCCTGAGTAGTAAGACTTCTTTATACTTTTATCTTTCTTTCGATTTTCTACAAAGGTGTGTATCATTTACGGTCAGAAATAAAGGTATTTCATTTTTGGGAAAAACATAATAACTAAAGAATAGTTTTCAGATGCCTGAGTTCACCACCTTGGGTTCCCTGGTCTGTGGGGAGCCCGCTTCTCCCTCTCCCTCTGCCCCTCCTCCCTGGTTGTGTTCTCTCTCCCTTAAATGAATAAATAAAATCTTAAAAAAAAAAAAAAAGTTTTCACTGCTAGACTAATTTGAAATGAGGGGTTAATTAAAAAAGGTTTTATGACACATCTTCTAAATTCCCTAAGAGTAACAGTAGTAATATTACTCAAGTATCTTCTGCCATGAATGAGGTGGATCATTAATTTGTCAATGCCTGGGATACAGGGATAGGTAAGATAGCTTCTGTCTTCAAAGAACTTAAAAGTCTAAATGAGACTTCACTGTAACGTCAAAAGTGCACTACTAGAGGTAAGCACAGGTGCCGTGGGATACGGAGGTTCAAGGAGTATACTGCGGACGTGCCACGTGAGCTAAGTCCTGAAGGATGAGCTGCAATTAAGGGAAAAAACAGGGACATAAAAACATTCAGGGTAGAAGAAAAGACAAATATGAGGACCTGGGGTCCAGAAAAACATAAAACAAAAATATAGTAGTATCATAATACTAACAACAAATATTTACTGAGCACCTACTAAAGCTTGAGTACTATGCCAAGTGCTTTATATGCATTTTAAATTTCATCTTTGTTATAATGCTACAGGTAAGAACTATTATTTCTCTTATGTTACATAGCAGGAAATTGAAACAAAGAGAGGTTAAGAGGCTAGAGTGGTACTGGCCAGATATGTAGAAATGCAACACCATGCTAGGGAGTTTAAACTTCATTTGGTACAAAATGGAAAGGCAGTAAATGAAGAATCTGAAACAAGGGAGTGATGTGATCCAGTCTGCAATTTAGAAAGATGAATCTGATAATACTGTGAAGACAAGTCCCTCGAGAGGGATAATACTAGCAATGAAAAGATGGATTATGACTCTATTCTAGGACTCCAGGTTAGAAATGATGAAAGCTTTGGGTATGAGGAGAAGGGGACAAATTTGAGGGGATTTTAAGGAGGGAGAGCCCACAGGACAAAACCTGAGGGAGAGGGAGAAGGAGAAGTCAATGTCCACAAGGATCAAGTGAGCAATGTAACTGAATCTAATGGGCCCGTGTAGGTCCACAAGGTCACGGACAATTTGGCAAAGTGAGATGATGTGCCTGTCTCAAGGGAAAAACCAATGACTGCCATCTCACGCTGCGTTTTCAGAGCATCCAATTTTTCAAAAGAAGGTAGACATTTTAACTTTTATTTGAAATCTCTCAAGTTTTAAATCCTCACAGGCAATCCTAACATATGAAAAACGATGTCAAGGCCAAACAAAAGAGGTCTATAGAACCAAGTCCTTCCGGGCCACCAACTTCTGACCTCTGCATAAGACAAGAAGAAAGCTGACTAAAATCACATAAAAGGGGGCTCATGGGTGGCTCAGTCAGTTACACATCTGCCTTTGGGTGAGGTCATGATCCCAGGGTCCTGAGGTGGAGCCCTGAGTCAGGCTCCCTGCTCAGTGGGGAGCCTGCTTCTCCCTCTCCCTCTACTCCTCCTGGGCTTGTACTCTCTATCTCTCAAATAAATAAATAAAATCTTTAAAAAAAAAAATCACACAGAAGCATTGCTAGGCAGCACTGAAGTCTGATTTCTAGTGGCAACGCTTAACAGCCAGGATGCAGGAACAAAGAAAAAAGTATTAAGTGATTTAGGCTTAAGGTTCTGTAACTGAGTGGTTTGGAAGGATAAGGGGATTAAGGAATTATGCTATTAACTTATTACATACCATTTATTTAATCTTCACAACAATCCCAGAGAGGCCCATCTTATTAATCCCATTTTATTGACGAGAAAACTTAGTAACGTGCCCATCAGCAGAGTTAAATTGTCTATGTGGATTTGAAGCAGTCTAAAATCCATGTTCTTGGAGCGCCTGGGTGGCTCAGTGGGTTAAAGCCTCTGCCTTAGGCTCAGGTCATGATCCCAGGATCCTGGGATCGAGCCCTGCATCGGGCTCTCTGCTCAGCAGCGAGCCTGGTCCCCCTCCCCACCCCCCACCCCCCGCCTGCCTCTCTGCCTACTTGTGATCTATGTCTGTCAAATAAATAAATAAAATCTTAAAAAAAAAAAAAATCCATGTTCTTCCCACATTCCATGTTGCCCTCCCACAAAAGGAACATCTGAAAGAATGGATGCACAGAAGCCAAGAAAGACTAACAGAATGGGTTGGACTCTTTGGGTCGGTGCAAGTCAGAGCGCCAAAGAGTCCTCTCAGGTGGGACACTGCACTGTTCAGCCTGCCAGTGTCCACCATGGAGGGGTCAGCGGGCACTCACGAGGGCGAAGCCCTGAGGCCGGCAATAACTACGTCATCTGCGAGGGGGAGGCGGTATTTAGCCCTGAAGATTCCTAAAGGCTTCTTGTTCACGTAATATTTTTCCTGAATCAATTAGAAGAAAAGGCTTAAGGAAGGACTTCTTTAGAACCCTGAACACACACATAGGGCAAAAGGTCTGGGAACTGATCAAATTTCAAAGTAATATGTAGTTACCAGTGTGGTGTCACTTTTCCTTTCTTCAGAATCTGTTCACCCACCAGATACTCACACATCCCCACCCCCCAGCTCCCAAAAGCTTAACGACAATTCTTAAGAGTAAAGAGGATGTTCAAAAAGACAGACTGCAGGAATAACAGATTTTCACATTTCAAGCTGATCTAAAACCTCTAACTTAGGTTTAGCTCCCATGAATAAAGTTGTAGAAAATGTAGAACTTCAAGGCATATTTGGATTAAAAAAAAAAAAGATTTTATTTATTTTTTATTTTTTCCCTGCCCCTAAAAAGATTTTAATTTTAAGTAATCTCTATACCGAATGTGGGACTCGAACTTACAACCCCAAGATCAAGAGTCTCATATGCTCTATCATCTGAGCCAGCTAGGTGCCCCTAATTTAATCCATAAGGCAGAAGGAAAGGCTTACAGGTTAGTAGAAATGTTGAATGTAAATGAAACCAGTGGAGGACAGCAGGGCATGGCATCAAGAATACAGCACTGAACGGTCATTAAAGATGTCATCATCTCTACAAGTCAGGCAAGGACCTAGCCTGGGAAAAATCCACCTGGCGTACCTAGGTGCCTCAATCTGTTGAGCATACGATTCTTGGTTTCAGCTCAGGTCATGGTGTCAGGGCTGTGGGATCAAGCCCTGTGATGGACTCCACACTTAGTAGGGAGCTGACTTGGGATTCTCTCCCTCTCCCTTCTCCCTGTGCCCCTCCTGATCCTGCATGTGTCTGCACTCTCTCAAATAGCTAAGACAGATATATGATTAAAGAAATGTTTTAATTACTAATTTAAGGACAGGAGCCTCTCTAGATGACAAAAAAGCCTAGATTTAAGTCAGGAAAGTCTTATTAAGGGGCATCTGGCTAACTCAGTCAGCAGAGCGTGCGACTCTTGATCTCAGGGTTGTGGGTTTGAACCCCACACTGGTTGTAGAGATCACTCAAAAATAAAAAATCTTTAAAAACAGAAAACTCTTATTAAGGCATTAGCAAAATCCTCCACGGAACACTCTGCAAAATAAACTAAGAAGTGAGCCTTATTTTTCTGAAAGACTCGGTACTCAGAAGGGGTAAAAATTGCTTAAACTGTCCCTTGCTACATCATACTGAGTAACTACAATTATGGTAGAATCACCTGCTTTGGTGATCTGACATCTAAAAGAGGACATCTTTCTATGACATCTGAAAGAAAATGTGTTAAAGATTCATCCTAGGGCAAAGCCTCAAATGCTTTGGGAGAGGTTGAAGGCAAAGGATCCATCACTGCCTACACCTTTTATTACCAGGAAATTAACTCCCTGAAAGTGTGTGATAATGATCACAATTCCCTAAGGGCCTTCACATTTCCATACTCCCTATGACCTTCAGTTGACACAACTATATGACGGTTGTTTATCCAGATATCTGGAAATCCAGGCAGGCAACACGACAGATTAACTTTCAGTTTAGGCTTTTAAGAACTGTTGGGCACTCTGAGATCCTAGAATTTTTCTGAGAATCAGTAGGTTTCCCATGTAGTTCATAACTTTGCAGCTTTTTAGGAGACAAATCACTGATCTGTGTGTGTATGTCTGTGTGACCCACACCATTGATCTAAAAAAAAAATCATATACACTACCCTCAACGTAATCACATAAATCAGCAGGTAGCTAAAATTAAGAAATAGAAAACTGAGCCAAGCTCATGACTAGCTGGCAAAGTCTAAAAGGTTGAAATGATGGTTTTAAATTTCCTCTAATTAAAGTGTTCTAATTATAGATCACCTTAAAAGATCTGATTTCTCAAGAACTAAGAGATTCTATTTTTTCTTCTTAAATTTTACTAACGTACTTTGGTATTATGATAAATAACTGCCACTTCTACCTCCTGTAACAGCACTTAAAAAAGTACTTACTTCTCTTTAAACAATAAACACTTCTAATATTTATTATAAAGTTCTTAATTTTAAAAAAGGTAATATGAAATGATTAAAATTTGCTCACATGACATCAAGGAATGGGAAGTAATACAAATTTGTTCTAGATAACACCTTCTGAAAAGCAAACCAAAGTTCACAACTTAGTAAGTAGGGAAAAAGTGTTAATTATATAAGCAGAGTAGCTGATGTCAAGAATATGTGAATACTCACACTGAAACTGTCAAGTAAGTGAAAATACAGGTCACTGGGAAAATAAACTCATTTAGAACTGGATTCTCTTGGGACCATTTTAGGCAGCAGCCAGAAAACAGGTTCTTGAGCAGGTCCTGCTCCTAAAGCCTGCTCCCATTTCTTCTATGGAACAGTCAAGATAATACACTGCCTACTTGAAAAGGATTTTTAAGAAGCTTAGGCCAAGGGGCACCTGGGTGGCTCAGTTGGTTAAGCGACTGTCTTCAGCACAGGTCATGATCCTGGAGTCCTGGGATCGAATCCCACATCGGGCTCCCTGCTCGGCAGGGAGTCTGCTTCTCCCTCTGACCCTCTCCCCTCTCATGCTCTCTCATTCTCTCTCCTCTCTCAAGTAAATAAATAAAATCTTAAAAAAAAAAAAAAAAAAAAAGAAGAAGCTTAGGCCAAGGGCTCCTGGGTGGCTCAGTCGGTTAAGCATCTGCCTTTGGCTCAGGTGATGATCCTAAGTTCCACATTTGTCTCCTTGCTCAGAGGGGAGTTTCCACCTCCCTCTCCCCTGTTCATGCTCTCTCAAATAAATAAATAAAATCTTTTATTTTATTTTATTTTTATTTATTTGACAGAGACAGGGAGAGAGGAAACACAAACAGGGGGAGTGGGAGAGGAAGAAGCAGGCTCCCTGCTGATCAGGGAGCCCCAATATGGGGCTTGACCCCAGGACCCTGGATCATGACCTGTGCCTGAACCAGGCACCCCTCAAATAAATAAATAAAATCTTTAAAAAAAAAAAAAAAAAAAAAAGCAGCAGCTGCTTAGGCCCAAACACTAGGTAAATAAAGCAATTAGGATTAAAAGAATATAGAGTTTACCTGGAGGAAGAAACAAATAGGTACACTATCAAGAACCTGAAATAAGCAAATGATATGTACACAATATATTTGGCTCTAAGTTTTCTGGAAGCCAACATAAAAAGACTACATCATTTGTTTTCTGATGGTTACACATCATTTGTTTTCTGATAAAAGCTCACAAATGTATCTTCAGAGATAATTTTCCTGGAACCAGGCTAGACACAAAGAACAATGTATCAGGAAGGTCCTTGTAAAAAGGATTGTGCCCAATATCAGACTCTCCAAATAACCGTGGCCTTGCTAACAATACAAAGACAGTAGAATGAGTGTTTTTAGTGCTCCTCTATAATGATGTGCCTGACCTAATGCAGAGGTGGGACCTGAAGGATCTAGACAAGGGCTCCAGTGCCTCAATTCTCTGCCCTTTAGCACTACCATCTCTCTCCCCATCCCACCTCCCTCCTTACTGCTCACAGAATTCCCAGACTTACTAAAGTTCCAAGAAGGCTGGGGCTACTTTTGGCCACTTGCTGAATCTGCAAGTGTGTTAAAAAAAAAAAGGAGGGGGGGGTTAGGAAGAAAGGTCTTAAAAATAATATTATCTACCCAGATCTCAATTTCTAATACCATTCCCCAATAAAAGGAACCAGGGATTCTTGGAGAAATGGTTGATCCTAGAACTGGGGCAGAAAGTTACACAAGATGAGCCTGCTGCATTTTGTAGTGCCAAAGATTAAGGATGCATTCAAAAATAAAACAAAGGGGCGCCTGGGTGGCTCAGTGGGTTAGGCCTCTGCCTTCAGCTCAGGTCGTTATCTCAGGGTCCTGGGACTGAGCCCAGCATCGGGCTCTCTGTTCAGCGGGGAGCCTGCTTCCGCCCCCCTGCCTGCCTCCCTGCCTACTTGTGATCTCTCTCTCTGTCAAATAAATGAATAAATAGTTTAAAACAAAACAAAACAAAACAACAGAATGAGGGTATGTCAAAGGGACATAGAAGCCAAATGAAGGAGCTCCCAATAGCCAAAGCTGAAAGAATCTGAGCAACAAAATAAAGTAGTATTTGACTGTAACCCAAAGTGTAAGTAGAAAATAAACATCCACAAGTCCATACTGATATAAAGGATTAAACATTGGAGAACAAATCTCCACACAGAAAATTCAAGTAATTTATGTAGAAAACAGCACTCTCAAGAAGACTAGGACTGAGCAAACCTCCTCACTCCTGAACTGTGGGCTGCACACGGTGATTTCCATCCAGAGGGGACAAAGTAACTTTCCAGTGGAAAAACCTAACCAAAACTACCTCAGCCAGATGATCAAGGTCAACAGTAACAATGATAAATCATGTTGATACTATGCTCCCTTAATACGATGTAATGAAAATGGCACTTTACCTCTGTGGGCTTCTTCCCCAAAACCCATAATCCCAATTTTATCATGAAGAAAACATCAGTCAGAGGTGCCTGGGTGGCTCAGTGGGTTAAGCCTCTGCCTTTGGCTCAGGTCGTGGTCTCAGGGTCCTGGGATCGAGCCCCACATTGGGCTCTCCGCTCAGCGGAGAGCCTGCTTCCCCCCCCTCTCTGCCTGCCTCTCTGCCTCCTTGTGATCTTTCTCTCTCTGTCAAATAAATAAAATTAAAAAAAAAAAAAAAAAAAAAGAAAGGAAAACATCAGACAAATCCCAACAGATAGACATCCTACAAAATTACTTGACCAATATTCCTCTAAACTCAGAAGGTTGTCAAAAACAAGAAAATCTGAGAAACTGTCATAATCTAGAGGAGTCCAAAGAGACATGACTAAATACAATATATCCTGGATGGGATCCTGGAACAGAAAAAAGGACATTAAGTGAAACTAAGGAAATCTAAATAAATATGGACTTTAGTCAATAATAATGTACCAATACTACTAGCTCATTCACTGTGACAAATATACCCAACTAAAGTAAAATGTTAACAGTAGGGAAAACCGGCTGTGGGGAATATGGCAGCTATACCATCTTCAGTTTTTCTGCAAATCTAAAACTCCTGAAATTAAAAATTTCTTTAAGAAAATACTATTCAGAAAAATGAAATCAAATGAATATATACACACATCTCTCCAGAGTCTCAAGAAATTTATCCCAAAAGTGCAGCCACTTTGGAAAACAATGTGGAGATTCCTTAAGAAATTAAAAATAGAGCTACCCTAGGAGCCTGCAATTGCATGACCCTACAATTGCACTACTGGGTATTTACCCCAAAGATACAGATGTAGTGAAAAGAAGGGCCATCTGTACCCCAATGTTCACAGCTACAATGGCCATAGTCGCCAAACTGTGGAAAGAGCCAAGATGCCCTTCAACAGTTGAATGAATAAAGAAGATATGGTATATATACAATGGAATATTACGCAGCCATCAGAAAGGATGAATACCCAACTTCTGTATCAACATGGATGGGACTGGAGGAGATTATGCTGAGTGAAATAAGTCAAGCAGAGAGAGTCAATTATCATATGGTTTCACTTACTTGTGGAGCATAAGGAATAACACGGAGGACATCGGGAGTTGGAGAGAAGTGAGATGGGGGAAATTGGAGGGCGAGACGAACCACGAGAGACTGTGGACTCTGAGAAACAAACTGAGGGTTATGGGAGGGGTGGGTCAGGGGTTGGGTGAGCCTGGTGGTGGGTATTAAGGAGAGCATGTATTGCATGGAACACTGGGTATGGTGCATAAACAATGAATCCTGGAACACTGGAAAAATAAAATAAAATTACACACACACAAAAAAAGAAAAGAAATTTACAGTCCACTCAGAGCCAAGAAAGCATCAAGCATCTTTTTTTAAAAATTATAGTGGGTTTTTGGGGTGCCTGGGTAGCTCAGGGGTTAAAGCCTCTGCTTTTGGCTCTGGTCGTGATCCCAGGGTCCTAGGATCGAGCCCCACATCGGGCTCTCTGCTCTGCGGAGAGCGTGCTTCCTCCTCTCTCTCCCTGCCTGCTTCTCTTGCCTACTTGTGATCTGTTAAATAAATAAATAAAATCTTTAAAAAAAAATAAAATAAAAATAAAACTATAGTGTTTTTTTTTAAAAAAAGATTATTTATTTATTTATTTATAGCACATGCAAGCAGTGGGAGGGGCAAAGGGAGAGGCAGAGAGAGAATCTCAAGCAGACTCCACAGTGAGCAGAGCCCGATAATCCTATGACCCTGAGACCATGACCTGAGCAAAAATTGAGAGTTGGATGCTTAAAAGACTGAGCCACCAACAAACTGAGGGTTGCGGTGGGGAGGGGGTCGGGAAAGGGGGGTGGGGTAATGGACATTGGGGAGGGTATGTGCTATGGTTAGTGCTGTGAAGTGTGTAAACCTGGCGATTCACAGACATGTACCCCTGGGGATAAAAATTTGTTTATAAAAAATAAAAATTAAAAAAAAAAAAAAAAAAAAAAAGACTGAGCCACCCAGGCACCTGGCATCAAATATTTTCACAAACTTTTTTGAGATATATACAAAGTTACTTCAGACAAAACCTATACTTATTCCTATAAAATAACATATGATGCATGGGGAAGGTGGCAAGTCTGTCTTTGTACTGGCACAGGTCACACATTGCTTTCACTCACTCAATCAGCTCCATACCCCACCAGTCCAAGAAAATGCTAGAAAATAAACAACAAACAAAACCACTTCATTTCCAGGAGGGCTAGCACAGCAGCACAGGTCAACCAGCTTACAGCTCTGGTGTAACTGGTGAAAATCTGAAGATATAATTTCCTTCAAAAAGGCTCCTCCTTGCACTCCGTCTTCCTCAGGTTTACAATCAGTCTGTGGTAGAACATTTGAGTATACAAAGTGTACATATTACTTTCAGGATAACTATCAACCTCTGAAGCTCCTGAATGACCAACTCGGGAATTCAGAAACATCAGGTCCCTTGCAGCAGCCCTGTACCCTGATAAAAATGAACTGAAACAGAAACACCTGTCCTCTTCTCCCTTGGAGAGACAGCACAGCATAAGAGATTGAATGTTCTAGAGTCAGACCTCAGGTCTGTGTTCAAATCAGAACTGTGTCACTTACTAGCTGTAAAGTTTTGGGCATATTCCTTAGCAGGACAATAGCATACACTTTTTGAGGTTACTGTGAGGACTGAACTTAATACCGGTAAAAGCGCCCGGAACGGTGTCTGGCCCACGGCAAGCACTCAGTGTCACTATTATCATCACGGTCACTGGCACTATTATGATAACTGCTTGTCAGTAACAACTCAGAACTCCATAAACATTTAGGTCACTAACCATACTTCCAACCAAACTACATAAAATACACTGTAATGACTAAACCCAGGGATAGTGAGAGCCAAATGGTTACAGCACAGAAACAGAAAAAGACAGAAAGGTAAATTCTCAAGGAAGCAGGAGCAAGACTTAGAAACTGAAGGGATACAAACTGTCCAACCAAGCAGGTGTTCCATGACACCTTCTAGCTGCTGACAAGGGGTAGTAGGAAACACAGGAGGACCCTGCATATGTTTTTTAACCTGATAAATAATAAACTACATGCAGGAATCAACACTGGAGGGGAAGGGAGGGGAGGGGAGAGTGTTACATGTGCGTGATTAGGGGTTGTAGGCCTATACCCTTCTACTGGTAAAAGTTCATGAGTGAATCTCGAGCCCTGGGGTCTATTACCCTAAGACATAAAAAATGAGAAAGAAGACCAAATCACTGAAGATGCTGTAATTTTAGACTAGAAAAATGGTACAGCAGTCTCCCCATATCCTTGGTTTCGCTTTCTGTGGTTCCAGTCACCTGCAGTCCACTGAGGTATGGAAGCAGATAATCCTCCGTCAGACGTGCGTTCAAAAGATCACCAGTGGCCTAATGCTACTTCACAATGTCTACGTCATTCACCTCACTTCATCTCATCACACAGACATTTCATCATCTCACATCATCACAAGAAAGGTAAGCTACCACACGTCACCACTGTTTTCTAACTTGAAGAACACGAGTAACTGATGGCCTAGAAGCTATATATAATGGGCATAAAATTAATTTACCCTGATCTTTCAAACAACAGCAAATACCAACCAAGTCTACCAGTTGCATCCCTGAAAGCAAAGGATCACAT
>PISX010011854.1:26182-63343 GCA_004024625.1 Mellivora capensis
GCCAGATCAAATGTTTTTTTTCATACTGTTCCAAAGTTATTTACGGTAAAAACCTCCAGCGTGACCCTTTTAGGCACAAACAAAGCCTTGTTCTTTCTTGACAACTAGTCCCTTGATTTCCCACACGTTACGTTGAACAATGAGGTTCGGGGCACAGGATAAAGCAGATGACATCAACCTCCTTCAAGTCAGAGGCTTGTTTGGGAGTGCAGATTCTGGTCTGTGGCCAGCTAGCTGACTTCACAGAGGGCTCTACTGTCCAGCCTGCCTGGCTGGGCATGCATATGGGGGCAATGGCTCAGATCAACCGCCAGTCAGCAATTCAAGCGAGGACAGCAGAGAAGCAATCGTACTCTGCTAGATTACCTTCACAAATCTGTTCCATTTTCCTAGAAACTAGGCTCAGTCTTCAGAAGCCATCATAAAGACATGGCACAGCAATGTCAATTTCTAAGCAGCCCTTTTCTCTGCATCAGTTCAACACAGAAGGCTGCAGACAACTGTTCACCTAATAAGAGAGATTTAAATGAAGTAACATACTGTTTAACTTTTACAGAGAAGGAAACACAAGGTCAGAAATCTTGTATATGATACAAAAAGAAACTAGCTTTTAATACTATTAAATGTGAATGTATAAATTACCCTTCTGTATTAAACCACCTACTTACTGAACTGTTTCTAACCTAGGACAACAGTCACATCAAATGTCAATTTGAAAGACAGATTCTTCCCAACAGAAAAAGATTAGCCCTTATTACAGATGTCAGTAATAAAATGAAGTAACTATTGTAAATAAAAGAATCTCAAAACTATAGCATATATATGCATGTGTGTATACACACATGTGCACACACACAATCCTTCCATAGCTTTCAGTGGGCAAAAAAAGTTAAAAGCCAATGGTTTCCCAGCTGCCAAGATGCACCTTGATAATTTTTAGGCTTTAACTGAGACATGCCTATGACTCGAGGCTGAACTCTTCAAATGATCTGTTTGGCTTTCTAGAAGCTAGTTGAGAGAGAGTGGCACAACTAGGTATTAACATCCAGTGAAAAATGACTGCATTTAGCAAAATGAATTTTTAATTAGCAGTAGCACGCTTGGAAAATGACAATGAAGAAAAGTCAGACTGATCAGACTATTTGGAAGAGGCTGAAAAATCATAAATCATTTCAGTTATTACCATTAAGCTTTCCTTTCCTTTTGGGTGATGATTAGGACAACTGCAGACAACTGCTTTTCTCTCTCTGTAATCTATTTCTAAAGTATAAATCGCCCTTAGGCAACACCCCATCTCATCCCCTAAAACTCATTCACCCTCCAATTTCCTCTATTAACAAGCATTCTAACTAATAAATGGTACTGGAGCTTATTAAACTATTATAATATCATCTAGTCTTAATAAAGATATGGTTTTCAATTCAAAAATCAACAGAGTTGAGATTCTGAGTCCCTACAACAGACTTTTTATGGACCTGAAACAATGAAGAAAATTTATACATTCACTATAAATGATGAGTCAATGATGAGTCAGTACTTCCTGCTTCAATTTCGTGAGGCAAAGTCTTTAAATCTGATACTACTTAGCCTGAGTTAGCCTCACTTTGTGAAAAGAACAGGAAAGAGTGATATGGGATAAATTCAGTGCAAATGTCAACACAAGACACATTTTATAGGCCAGAAATCTTAGCAGTAGAGTCCCACCCATCATTTCAATCCATTTCTCTGTTCAGATAGCCCTGTTCAGAAAGGCCTTCCCTGACCACTCAAATACTCTTTACCCTTCAGTCACTCCCTACCTGCTACTATTTGATTTTTCTTTACAGTCCTTATTGCTACCTGCAATTGTGTGTATTTTTTGAACTGTATTTTTTTTTAAAGATTTTATTTATTTATTGGACAGACAGAGATCACAAGCAGGCAGAGAGGCAGGCAGAGAGAGAGGAGGAAGCAGGCTCCCCGCCGAGCAGAAAGCCCGCCGCGAGGCTCAATCCCAGGACTCTGGGATCATGACCTGAGCCAAAGGCAGAGGCTTTAATCCACTGAGCCACCCAGGCGCCCCTGAACTGTATTTTTTGAACTTGCTGTTGTTGTTCGCCAGTAGAACTCAAGGACCTTGTCTGCTGTTCATCCCCATTTCCCCACTTAGGTCTGACATATACGAAACATTAAAATATTTATTGCATGAATAGGAGAATCACAAACAAAATCCACAGAAGTCTTCTCATTATAATATACTTTATCAAGTTACTGCAATTACATAAAACAGGGGAGTCAGATTAGCAATTCAATTTTCATTCAATAGAGAGGAAACAAAAGAGTACCAGTATATATGACCCATCCCTTGAATAATAAAGAACCACTTCAATCATCCTTCCAACAATTCTATGAGATCTATCATCCCCATCTTACAGATCAGAGACCCAAGGAGAAGAGTTAAGTAATTCCCTCAACACCATACACCCCCCCTTTTTTAAGATTTTATTTATTTATTTGACAGAGAGAGAGATCACAAGTAGGCGGAGAGGCAGGCAGAGAAAGAGGGGGAAGCATGCTCCCTGCCGAGCAGGGAGCCCAATGCGGCTCGATCCCAGGACCCTAAGATCCTGACCTGAGCTGAAGGTATAGGCTTTAACAGGCTGAGCCACCCAGGCGCCCCGAGACCATACACCCTTTAAGTGGTGAAGCTGCTGAGATTTGAACTCAAATCTGTCTGACTCCAGATCCAGGTTCTTTCCACTCTACTTCTATTTAATACGACTAATATACTTAAATCAGTTGTACAACAATGAATACATAGTACATTAAATTTAAGACACAAAGATGAATGAGATATTAAAGACTTCACAAAGTAAGTGCCATTCTACATCCAAAGTGCCACGTCAAACAGGTTATAATGGAAATACATAGGAGGGTGTACAGGCAAACGCCAGTCTATATTAAGAGAACACTGTATTCAAGGAACTGCACGGGGTTCAGTATGGTGAGAGTCAGGAGTGGGAGAAAAGAAGTGAAGAGGAAGAAAGAGGAGAAAAAAATTAAGAGATAAGGTCAGGACACTGCCAATTCATTTGTTCATTAACCCTTTATTGTGAAGTCCTACTATATACTATGTGCCAGGCACTGTAATAGGCATTCAAGGATGAGACATAGTCTCTGCTCAACTACATTCACAAAAGTCCTTATGAGAGAGTCTGCCTCATTCGAGCAACAATGAAACATCAAGCCCAGCTGCCCAGGTTTTGCACTTCAGAAAGCCTCCAGCTCCCCTCTATTTTTTTTTTTTTTTAAGATTTTTACTTATTCATTCAACACAGAGAGAGAGATCACAAGTAGGCAGAGAGGCCGGCAGAGAGAGAGGAGGAAGCAGGCTCCCCGCTGTGCAGAGAACCCAATGCGGGACTCGATCCCAGGACCCTGAGATCATGACCTGAGCGGAAGGCAGAGGCCCACTCCGCTGAGCCACCCAGGCGCCCGCCCCCTCTTAACCTTACCCCAAATGCTGCCTGAACCAACAGTGACAAATGACCCAAGAGAAGACATCAATAGGCTGTAAGAAACCTAGAATGTGGCCTGGCATATAAAAAGAGTTAAAGCAATCAGATACTCTCACTCAAAATGTGTACTTCAGAAGCAGAAATGACGCACAAAGAGAACCCTTGAGCAGAGTTTGGGACATGAGTGGTCAAAAGTTAGGAGAAAGTGAAGAAATGCTATGAATAAAGGTTGCAAACTATGGTGAGGAACTGGATCAAGCCCACAAAAGTGTTCTGTGGCCTGCACACAATATTAAATGTTGTTAAATGACACCTGGCTTGTGTTCTCTAAAATACTATTCCCCACAAAATGGACCTGAACTCCTTGAAGCATTAACTGCTTCCAGGTCAGAGGTTGGACAAACAAAAGATGGGCCTACGATACCCTGTTCCACAAAACAGGGAAGCTACTGAAATCTAACGGGGCTGTTGTCAAAAGGATACGAGAGTCAAAGGGACACCTGAGTATAAAGAAACAGTGCAACTGATAAAAACAGTAACTCTAAAAACAGAGACGAAAACAAAAAATGATTTCCTGTAATCCTTAAAATAAAACAAAATAAAATAAAGACCTGGAGCATGTGGGTGGCTCAGACAGCTGAGTGTCCAACTCTTGATTTCAGCTCAGGTCATGATCTCAGGGTCTGGAGATCACACCATGTGTTGGGCTCTGTGCTCACTGGGGAGTCTGCTTCTCTCCCTCTGCCCTTGCCCCATTTGCTCTCCAACATAAATAAGTAAATCTTAAAACAAACAAACAAAAAAACACCTTCTTCCGACTACATTGGAAATGACAAGGGCAACAACTGTCAATAAGGAATGAATTGTGTTTATCCTATAAATTTTAGGGTAACCAAATGGTCTTAAAAATGGATGAATTCTTGCAGCGCCTGAGTGGCTCAGTCACTAGGCACCTGCTTTTGGTTTGGGTCATGGTCCCGAGTTCCTGGGATCAAAACCTGAATCGGGCTCCGTGCTCAGCGGGAGGCCTGCTTCTCCCTCTCCCACTCCCTCTGCTTGTGTTCCCTCTCTCACTGTCTCTCTCTCTCTCCCTCAAATAAATAAATAAAATCTTTAAAAAAGGATTGATGAATTCTTGGGGAGCCTGGGTAGCTCAGTAGATTGAGCATCTGACTCTTCATTTTGGCTCAGGTCATGATCTTGGGTCCTGGGATCAAGACCTGTGTCAGGCTCCACGCTCAGCCGGTTGTCTGCTTGGGATTCTCTCTCCCTCTCCCTGCTTTTCTGTACAAGTGCTCACTCTCACTCTCTATAAATAAATAAATAAATCCTTTAAAAAAATTAATGAATTCTTTAAGAATAATTCCAGCTAACAGGTGTGGCTCAGTTGGTTAAGTATTTGCCTTCGTTCAGCTCAGGTCATGATCTCCAGGTCCTGGGATTGAGCCCCAACTGAGGCTCCCTACTCAGTGGGGAGTCTGCTTCTCCCTGTCTCCACCCGTCAAGTGTGCGCTCTCTCTCAAATAAACAAATAAAATCCTTAGAAAGGAAAAAAAAAAAATTCCAGCTAATAAATATGGAAGGAATAATAAAATTAGAAAAATCATTATTACACAACCTTAATGAAACAATAAATTTGCACAGCAGTTATCAATGGACCGATAAGTAAAAGATTGAGAAGCTTTACAAGGGAGGCTCTGAGCTGTTACCACCTTGGTAGGTAGTAAGATAATATCCACCTCCCCAAAGATGTCCACATCCTAATCCTCAGAACCTGTGAATGTTGTATTACATGGCAAGAGGTTTTGCAAGTGTGATTAGAGGCTGAGATAAGGAGATTATCACAGGGTGCTTATAGCGGAAAGAGAGAGGCAGAGGAGAGAGGGAGGGGTGAGAAAAAGAAAAAGATTTAGAGATACTAATTACTGGCTTTCAGGATGCAGGAAGGGGTCACCAACTAAAGAATGCGGGTGGTCTCTAGACACTGGAAAAGGCAAGGAAACAGATTCTCCCCTAGAGTCTTCATAAACAACACTGCCTTGTTGACACCTTGATTTTAGGACTTCTGACCTCCAGAACTATAATATAAATGCATCTTATTTTATGTTACTGAGTTTGTCATAATTTGTTACAGCAGCAGTAGGCTACTACTACACACATGGACCCACTGATCAATCTTAGCACTAAGAGGCATGAAAAGTACGGTCCTCTGCCATGATACCACATACTCTCACCTGAAAGATAAACCTGAATCTAATTACATCTTTACGGCTGATTCCTTTTACAAGAAATATGGGGGAAGTGCTGAAATGATACCTCAAGAAGTAAATAGACAAATCCAAAACGCAGGACATTCTTTAAGGACAACTGACTCTAACAATACAACTGCAAGAATAAAAAAAAGGAAGGAGGGTGAGTGAATTGCTCTAAATTGAAGAGACCTGAGAGATACAACAAATTAATTTAAAATGTATTTCTGAGACAAGTGGAGAAATTTGAATATGAATTGAGTGTACTATTAGCATTACTGTTAGTTTTAAAGAGATTCATGCTGAAGTACGCAAGATTGAAATACCATGCTATCTGGGACTTAGTTTAGAACAATTCAGCATAAAATGTGAAGGGAGAGGCAGTTTGATGAAAAAAGTGTGGCAACATCCTGATAATTACTAAATCTGGGTACTGCACTTACAGTAGTGGACTGACCATACTCTTTTCTACAAAGCTGCAAATAAACCAGGGACGCCGGGCTGGCTCAGTCAGTAGAGCATGCGACTCTTGATCTCAAGGTTGTGAGTTCAAGCCCCACGTTGGCAAAGCACCCTACTTTAAAAAAAAAAAAGAAAAGAAAAGAAAAAAAAAAAACAACTTGCGAACAAACCAATGCGAAAGCTAATCTGAATTAGTGATATTTAAAAATCAGGAGCTTTCATATCAAAATCTGGATTTCTGACTTCGTATGAAAAATTAAACATGCCAATAAGGCCTACATCAAGAGATTAGTACTGGCTACTCCAAATTAACTGTTAACTACTGCTCCGAGTTATCCCCCATTTATAGTTCCTGCTGCTGGTTTTAAACATGCCTGGCCCAATTCATTCGTTTAAATTGACTACTGGGCATTTGGGTTTAGGACCCCAGGAGTAGTTCAATTAAGCTGGCTAGAAGCAAGAGAACAGAGCAGACATGAGGACGGCAAATGAGTGATAGCAAAATGCTAGCGTGTAGATGTACAGATTCCTGCTACTGAGGTCTCCCCAACAACCTTGGAGACAGATGTAATTCCCATGAGGCCACAAAGCGACATTATCCTGTACAAGTGCTCACTAGTAGCAAGCCCATATGCCTGATATTCTGGAAAATATGAACGTGAAGATAATTCCTTCCCCCAGGACACTAACAGTTAAATAAGATAAAGCAAAATAGCTACAATAGAAGATGAAAATAACTGAGTTTAGGGTATTGTTCAGGGTGGCTCATATAACATGCAAAGGGGAGAGCGACAAAGTAAAGCTTCAGATATAGATCATAAAGAGTACTACAGAGCAGGCTGGGAAATTTAAACTTTATCAGATGAGCAACAGTGAGCCACTGAAGGGTTTAGAATTAGAAATACAAACCAGGGACGCCTGGGTGGCTCAGTGGGTTAAAGCCTATGCCTTCGATTCAGGTCATGATCCCAGGGTCCTGGGATCTAGCCCTGCATCAGGCTCTCTGGTCAGCAGGGAGCCTGCTTCCCCTTTCTCTCTGCCTGCCTCCCTGCCTACTTGTGTTCTCTGTCAAATAAATACATAAATCTTGAAAAAAAAAAGAAGAAGAAATACAAATCAGAGGGGCAACACTGGAGATGAGAGTAATGTCTGCCTCATTGCTCAAATTCTCTTATTCTCTGCACTGTACCCTTCCAGGAGCTGGCCGCAAAACGTTGTATCTAAGTCTCTAAAATTATACAATCACAGCTTTCTTGGCCAGACAGAAGTTTGATATCTGAAGAGAATAATAAAACAAAGGGTCACTGAGTAACACCCCTAAAAATAGTTTATATCTCCCAAATAAAGTATAAATAAATTGCACTTATTACCACCACTGGGTTCCAACACCTTAAACAAAAATAATAGTCTTATTACACCCAAAGCTCTATTAAAAAGTAAAATGTTTCTTCCTATTTAAAGAACCCTTTTGTTAAAACAAAACAAAATGCTTATTGAGAATAAATAAAGCACAATTAAATCTTGACTAAAATCATATTAATGTTTCAAAGATCGGGCTGGTGATCATAATAGCAAAACAGGACCAAACTGGCATTATAATAGTAGTAATCACCATCACCAACAGTAGTAGTTATCACCATCCAAGAGTATTGCTGAAATTTACATAAAAATTGGCCAAATCCAGACCCTGGGGTACCATGAAATAAGTATTAGACTGAGATCATTTTGCGATCGACTCTAATCAAACACAGGAATCACAAATAAAAAGGAGAGTATTAGATTGCAGTACTTTACTTTCTCCTTACTTAACTCCCAAACTAAGAATTCCAGCTCTGACATCATGTCTCTGAGCCTGTTCGCTCACGTGTAATATGAGGCCAAGGGTACCCACTTCATAGGGTAAAGTACGAACCAAATGGTATCGCGTATAAAGGGGCACAGGCCCTGACACACAGTCACCACTCAATAAAATCAGGTGTTTTTATTCACAGTAAGCTTCAGTGTCTCCATGATCTTCCTGCAGGTATTGGTCTGTCTTAAGATACCCACAAATACTCAACACCCAGAGACTTCTTTGGAGAAACAAGTCACAGTTCAAGATACTTAAGACCGAAACTGGTACAGGACCCCGACCACGACCCAAAGTCGAGGCCGCCCCAGCGCAGCTGCACCACATCCGCCAAGGCCTCGCGGTCCTTCCAAGGGTTCCCGGGCATGGGCGCCCGGCCCCGCCCCGCGAACGCCAACCAGCGGGGTGAGGGGGCGGTCTCGACAGGGCACCCTTCGTGCTTCGGGGAGGCCAGGCCACGGTCGAGGCCTCCGCCCGCCGGCTTGGTCCCCATCCTCAGCCTCCCCTCGTCGACGCGTACGGTCTTCCCTCCCCGCGCCGCCCACTGCCGCACCTTGAGGTGGGTACGCAGGCCGCCAGCGCCCCCAGACTGGTCGGTGATCTCGTACGCGCCCGTCACCAGCAGGTCCTTGTGGATCTCCTCGCGGAGGCACTTGCGGGAGTTAACGGGAAGATGGAAGGAGATGGCGAACACCGAGCTGGGGCCGAGCAGGAGTAAAAGCAGTAGTGCTAACGGGCAAGGGCCACGCTGAGCTGGTGGGCCGGACAAACCCGACATGGTGCCGGAGACTGCTCACCCCCTCGGGCCTCTACCGCGCCGGAACCGGGAGGGCCCACGTGATTCACCTCTGACCGAATGCCGTGGGCGCCATTTTGGAGACTGGCAAATAGAGGAGGACCACAGGATAAGTCTTTTGAAAGGGAAGAAAGGATTCGATACCACGTAGTATCCACAAGTTAAAGTGGTTAAGTGAGATTTTCAAGCCGTTGACTGCACAGGTTTCATTTTTGTTGAGCTGAGCGACTGCTCAGTCAGCCGTAACAAGTATGGGCAGCCCTGGAAGTAATTCTCCTTTAGCTTCCGGAAGTAGTAGCCGCGGGTTTTAAAGTGGGCGATACCATAGCAACCATGCCCCAATAGGAAACAGCCACAAGGCCTTCGTAGGGGCCACCCACCGGCCGCCTAGACGCTCCAGGCGGAGGCGGATGTGCAGTCCAAGCACTTTGCAGCCTCGGTGACGGTTGGGACATGGAGCACTTAAGAAGAGAAGTTTGAGAGGCTGAGCGGAAAGACTCCAATTTGGCTATTAGGCCTGCGGCCAGTATCTCAGATTAGGTGTACGGGTTACGTGGTGGATGTGAGCTGGGTGGCATCCTGAATGCACTTGAACAGAGTATTTGGGCTGGAGTAACGGCTTTCTGAACGTGCATCTGATTTAGTAAACCTTAGTTGCCTACTATGTTAGCTAACATTCAAACTAAAGTTGGATTTTGTATTTTTTTTTTAAGATTTTACTTTTAAATAATCTCTAGGTCCAAGGTGGGGCTCGAATCCACAGCTCTGAGATCAAAGGTTGCATGCTCCACCCACTGAGCTAGCTAGGCGCCCCTGTATTTTGTATTTAAATTGAATAAAACAGTGTTTTAGTTCAGCCTAAGAGATGGAGCTGGTGCAGTTTACCAGAGAAGCCCTGTCAAGTGTTTGTGTGTTTTATTTTTTTTTTAATTTATTTATTTGTCAGAGAGAGAGAGAGAGAGAGCGAGCGAGCACAGGCAGACAGAGTGGCAGGCAGAGGCAGAGGGAGAAGCAGGCTCCCTGCTGAGCAAGGAACCCGATGTGGGACTCGATCCCACGACGCCAGGATCATGACCTGAGCCGAAGGCAGCTGCTTAACCAACTGAGCCACCCAGGTGTCCCTGTTTGTGTGTTTTAAATGCATAAACACCTAAGGGATCAAATAGGCCGGTCTGTAGTAAGTAAATTTACATGATAGTCACTCGTGTGTTTAATAAATATTTATTGAGTATCTACTATGTGCTGAACACTATATTATGCATAAATACTAACATGTATTGATTTAACAAATCACTATTGCTATCAAATATTCAGGGCTGAACATCAAAAGAAATGAAATCTTGCCATTTGCAACATCGTGGATGGAACTAGAGGGTACCATGCTTAGTGAAATAAGTCAATCGGAGAAAGACAACTATCATATGATCTCCCTGATATGAGGAAGTGGAGATGCAACATGGGGGGTTTGGGGGATAGGAAAAGAATAAAAGAAAATGGGATCGGGAGGGAGACAAACCATAAGTGACTCTTAATCTCGCCAAACAAACTGAGGGTTGCTGTGGGGGGAGGGGTCAGGAGAGGGGAGTGGGATAATGGACATTGGGGAGGGTATGTGCTATGGTTAGTGCTGTGAAGTGTGTAAACCTGGCGATTCACAGACATGTACCCCTGGGGATAAAAATACATTATATGGGGGTGCCTGAGTGGCTCAGTGGGTTCAGCCGCTGCCTTCAGCTCAAGTCATGATCTCAGGGTCCTGGGATCGAGTCCCGCATTGGGTTCTCTGCTCAGCGGGGAGCCTGCTTCACTCTCTCTCTCTCTCTGCCTGCCTCTCTGCCTACTTGTGATCTCTGCCTATCAAGTAAATAAATAAATAAAATCTTAAAAAAAATACATTATATGTTTATAAAAAAATTTAAAAATTAGGGATGCCTGAGTGGCTCAGTTGGTTAAGCAGCAGCCTTCGGCTCAGGTCATGTTCCCAGCGTCCTGGGATCGAGTCCCACATCGGGCTCCTTGCTCAGCAGGGAGCCTGCTTCTCCCTCTGCCTCTGCCTGCCACTCTGCCTGTGCTCGCTCGCTCTCTCTCCCTCTCTCTCTGACAAATAAATAAATTAAAAATAAATAAATAAAAATAATAAAAAATTAAAAAAATATATTCAGGGCTGAAGAAAATAGGAAGATGAAAAAGGACTACACAACAGCCTATGTTTAGAATCATCTACTTTGAGCATCTACAGAAATACACAAAAGATGGACTGTCTGCTTTCAGTATTTAATAACTCCTTTCAGTCCTTCCGGTTCTTCTCCTGGAACTGAAGTTCCACAAGCAAAACAAGAACAAACATAAAGGAGCTGTAAAGCATTTTAAAATTTGACAAATGCCATAGAATAATTATTTTATGAGGTGTCCAGTTACGAACATTTAGTTTGATTATTTTATCCCTGATCTAAGATAAGATTGCTAGTCTACGCAGTACATTCTGATAATTTGCATTGGCCTTTTCCCTGCCTGGCCAGGGGATCAGTACCAAGGAGTTATCTACTTCATTGTTTACGCTCAGTCCTTAGGCTCTGCTGACCATCAGCCAAAGATTTGCATCCCATAAAATCCTGGGGGTGCATGTGTGTGTGTGTTTTAATTTCTATCTTACATTTATATAATAGCTTATATGTTTTTAAATATCTTCACCTAATTATCTCACTTGACATTTTCAAACACCATAGGCTCGACAAGTCTATTCATTTTACAGAAGGGAAACTAAACTGAGGTCCTCAGAGACCAAAATCCCATTGTTTAAAAGTGACAAAGTCAGTCTGAGGGCCCGAGCCTTCTTTTCGGAAGGCACTATTATTTATTATTATACAGATGAAGAAACTGAGACTTAGAGAAATTGATTCTAAGTAGCAGCCCACATGTACTTTCTTGTCCTTATTCTCACGTATCCTGCCTCCACCTATTTCCTGTTCCCCTTCCCTCCTTTGTATTTTTGTCCATAACACTCATCACTGTTTTACACAGTATACATTTTATTTATTTGTCGTGTTTATTAATCTGTGTCCTTAGCTAGGTTATCTGTTTTGTGAGAGGCAGAGCTTTTTGTCTATTTTGTCCACTGCTTTATCTTCTGAATCTAAAATAGGGCCTAGTCTACAATAAATATTGGCTCAGTAAATGCAAGATTAATTCCTTAGCTCCTAGCAAAAGGCCTAACAGCAAACTCCTTCCATTATTCCTTAGCTGTTTTCATACAAATTTATTTAATCCATAACGTATCTAAAGTGTAGGTACGATTTCAGTTTTGTCAACAAAATGGGTATTTTTTTTTAAATTGAAAAATGTATTATTGTTTTCGTGTAAGAACACGGGAAAAAAACCCAAAACCATTCTCCCCTCTATACTGTGCACCTAGAATGCTGAGTAGATACTCCTGGGGAGCCCAAACTTTAAACTGTATCTTCTGCATTGAAGAAGGCACTATTTTACACCTTTTGTGGGGGGAAAAAAGAGCAAATGGAAAGTGTCTCACAACCAGAAAAAATGCTGCTTCTTAGCCTCACAGTCTCTGCCATCCCATCAGCCCGAAATGTACCTAGCCAGACTCAGGTTCTCAAGATTCCCAAGATCCTGGAGGTGAACAGATGTCACCAGGACACACTCTTTACCTAGACTATCCCTTCCCCACAGGTTTCTCAACCTTTCATTGATGTGAGAGGGAGCAACTCCTTTTTAAAAATCTGCCTTTGTAATAAACTTGCTGGGCCATTCTGTGGTCAGAAGCCCTTGGAAGCACTTCTGCCTTCTGCCTTTTCTTTTAACCGCCTCCTTTAACTGGCCTCATCCTCTAGTGTGGCTTGAGCCCCCCCCACTCCCCAATGCAGAAGCAGTCAGGAATTCCTAACTCTGTGTCCCTGCCCACTCGTGTGTACAGCCCTGCTCACAGTGTGTATTTAAACAGCTAAAACAAGATGGGTTCTGTGCAGATACAAAAGACCCTTTTGGAGAGCAATTTGGCAATATTTGTCATGTGTCACACTCTTTGACCCAGAGAGTGATTTCAAGGAGTACTATGGGTCCTCTAATTTCTGCAGTCCCCCTGGACCTGTTCCTGGAACCTTGGTGCTGCACTTGGGAGTGAGCTCATCCAGCCTCATGAGTTTAAGGGCATCCATAAGCCGATAACTCCCAAATGTGGATCTCCAGCCCTGACCTCTCCTCTAAACTCCAGAGTCTGTATCAGGCTGCCTACTTGACATCTCCAAACTGGATGACTAATAGGCAACTCATACTTAACTCTTAATTTCCCCCTCCCCCCTCCCAAATCTGTTTCTTCCCCATCTCAGTAAATGGCACCACCTTCTACTTCTTCACTGAGGCCGTCCTTATTTCCTCTTTCTCTTACCCTCTCCGTACATAGAGGCAATTCATCAGCATGTCCTACCCATCCTGTGTCCTAAATATATGCCAGTCAGTTTCTACTTCTCTCTGAGCCAAGATTTGGCAAGCAACTGCCCAGATAGACAGGCCAAATCCAGCATGCAAACTCCTATTCTTGTATCACCCAAGAAATTATGTGGCACACAAAACCTAGAATGTTTACTATGTGATCCTTTACTGAAAGTTTGCTTCTCTCACCTAGGCAAGAAAACAGCCTCCCTACTGTTGTCTCTGCTTCCGTTCTTGCTTGCACTATGCTCCTTAATACACTTTTAATGATTTTTTTTAAACGTACATCAGATCAATCAGAATACAGCCTATATACCTTATCACAGCCCAAAAGGCCACTGTAGTCTGGCTCCTGCCTACCTTTCTAATCTCATTTTACCCAGTGATCACTCCCTCTCACCACCCAACCATTCACTCTCCTATCTATAGTCACAGGGCACCAGAGCCTTTGCACTTACTGTCTAACTGGAGTGCTCTCTCCCAGATATTGTTCCATGGACTCCAGACTCTGCAGGCTGCTCTTCATCATTCAGGTTCCAACTCCAATGTCTCTTCCTAGAGAGCCCACCCTGCATGAGTAACACTTTCCCCACATTATTTTCTGTCCCACGATCTAGTTTTATTATCTATATAGCACTCTTTGATATTTAAAAGTACCTTGATATTTCTTTTTCTTTTTTAAAAAATATTTTATTTATTTATTTGACACACAGAGCAGAAGGCAAAGTGAGAGGGAGAAACAGCCCCCCCACTGAGCAGGGAACCCAATGCGAGACTTGATCCCAGGACCCTGAGACCATGACCTGAGCTGAAGGCAGACGTTCAATGACTGAGCTACCCAGGCACCCTTGATATTTCTTGTTTATTCTCACCCAGCCTTACTAGCATTTTAGCCCTGAGAAAGCAAGGTCTTTATTTTGTGCCTGGTATATCCCTAGGCCAGGTACAATACCCTGTACCTCCTGGGTGCTCAATCAATATCTGGGGAAGGAATCAGAATACAACATAAAATAAAGCATTTAGCACATCAACATAGAGCAGTCACTCAATAAATGCTAGTTCCTCTATCTAGTATTTTAATTGCCATTTTTCATATGGAGAAGCTGAGGTCCAAAACTGTTAAGTGACTGGCTTCAAGCCATACAGTGAGTCAGTGCTCGAGTTGAAAATAGAAATGAAAGCTCCTAACTGCACCCCAATTTTCAGACATCGTTGTGATTACATTTGATAAAACACGGCACTCTTTATTGCGTTTCCACACTACTGAGAAGATTCCTTTTTTCTATCCCCATTTATATTCATAATATAACTTTTATGCTTAAGTGAATTTAAGTCTTCCAGAATATCTGTGATGTTGTCAATAGTTGGTGTGAAACTGGTAGCATCCATTAGCATCTCCCCTCGATTCACTTACTTGGGGGAAAAAAAAAAGATTTATCTTCCTCTCCAGATTCCCATGGTGCTAAAGTTTTATCTTCCTAGGTGGGGAACAAGAACTCCTCACCATCTCTCCATGAAAATTAATGTCTTTCATCACTGTTGTCCATACAACATGTCAAGATAAACTATCAGGACCCTGCTCTATATGTTACAGCCTGCAAATCCTGATTACCAGGATCAACATTCTAGTAATATGTATGAGCTGAGAGCACCCAAAAGTCTGGATTTAACAACAAAAATATTATTAGGAAGAATTTTAGGGATGATGCAAGTAAAGGATATAAAATGTATCCCAAAAGAACAAGTTTCAGAAAGCTTAAGAGCCATCACATGAACCATCAACACTACCTATTTGCCTTGAGAGCAAACAGAAGTTGAAAAGACCAACTTTGGCAGTTGAAGATGGGAGGCATCTCCTCTGCCCCATAAGCACTGTTTGTTTATGGAGAACACCAGCCCTAGAGCCCAGTGGAGAGAGGCAACGTCCTGGAAATCTCAAGGCAGGTATGGGATGAAGAGAAATCCACTGGACTAGTTGTAGTGGAAGAACCAAGGGACAAAAAAGAGCTGTGAAGGTGGGACTAGGAGAGAAGGAAGTAGGGTCAGGGAGGTAAGATGGGAACTGCAGGGGCCCTTACTTACCTTATGTCTATGGCCACATATGCTACAAAGAAGAAAAAAAGGTATTGGGAAAGAAAGAAGAAATGGGAAAATTACTCAGTGCTTTGTCAAGTAGCCCCACAGTTGAGACCCTCCAAAGGAGGATTAACAGAGGACCAAATGCATCTACCCCGAAACATTAGCTACACTCTGCGTCTGGACACAGCCATGCCTGAAGCTTGTCCATATGCAGATCCTCAGAGGGCTTAGGATTACTTCAAAAGTACTCTAAGACCTTAAAGCTGGGTAACCTGGAGCATAGGACTACACTGTTTTCAGCCTTCTCTCTTGATTCTGAGAACATTTCGGGTTAATGTATTTTCTTTGATAGGCTACTAAGGAGTCAACATCTGAAGTCCACCATCACTAGTTGTCTCTGAAATCTACAAAACTCATTCTTCTTCAACCAAACCTCCATATTGTGAGAGACACAGACTATATGGATGGGACAAGAGCACCGCTGCAGGAACCTTGATAATGCCCATATGACTTCCCATTACTACTTCACTTGAATTGCCTTTGCACCCCGAAGTCACCTGAGCAGCTCTTTAAGAACTGCCAATGGCTAGAACCCACCTAGAACCCATCCCACACCACTGAAAACAAGAGTATCTGGGTATAATTCCTAGGAATAGCATATTTCAGTGGTTCCCTGACATTCCTGCCCACTGGAATCATCTGGGGATATTTGAAAAGTGTTGATGCCAGACTCCCACCCTCAGACATTCTGATGTCAATGGTATGGGGTGTCCCCTGGGCATCAGGATTTTTTAAAAACTTCCTTGGGTTAAGGTGGAGCATTAGTTTTCAACCCTAATGCTCCACCTTAACCCTTGCTAACCCCATTCCTGTTTTCAACACCTAACCTTTCAATGCCTTTTAAGTAGTGTGCTCTCGATAAATATTTCTTGGCTTGATTTCTCCTGCTGAGGCCCTGCTGTCCTTTCTCCTAGAACACAGCACGAAATTAGTCCTCTGGTAAGTAGAGTACCTGGAACACCAGCTTGGGGACAAGGTTCATTCCTCGGGTGGCCATGTTCTACCAGCTCAACTGTTACAGAGAGAGAGGAATGAGAAGCAAGGGCTTCAGATGAGGAGGAAGCTCTCCGCAGGCACACGAGGGAGTCTTTTTCTTCTCCCTTGCAGAAAGTCATTGTGGCACGTGGACAAGGAAGTATTAATAACCTTCCTAAAGAGGTACTTCTCCAAGATTTGGTGTTTCACAGACCACAGCCAGTGCTCTCAGTCCTACAGATGGCCAACTTCTGCATTTCAGATAGCAACTTCCAAAGATAGCTCAACTCGCATCCTTAAAGCAGAAGACCCAGCTATGGGGAAGGGAACCATCAGAATATCTAAGCCAGAGGTCAGGCACTACCACCCACATGTTGGTCAAGGGCAAGAAGACCGACCACCGAGCAAAATCGTTGCAGATAATCGAGCCTTTTGGAGTGAAATTCAAGTAACAACATTACAGCATTATAATAACCAGGGCTTTGTGGCAAGCCCACATGGACCAGCCATAGACTGAACATCCCATAGGAGATGTATGTTCTGGACAAGGGTCCTGGCTCTGCCCTGCCACCACTTACTGGGTGACCTTGGGCTGGAAACTATGCTTTCTAAGTGTGACTTCCCCCTTTGTAAAATGCAAAGCCAGAAGACTGAGCCTTTCTTTGACTTTCACGAGCCTTCATCCAAGGAGAAATGGAGAAGTCGCAAGCTTGCAAAGGTGATGCCACCAAGTCCCTAATGGGTGTGCTCCATCAATTTCCTTTAGGGCCTGGTGCCCCAGCTGGGCAAGCACAGCTGAGCTGTCCACAGGCTGTGGCCTCCACAGCTCAGGGTCTAATCACAAAGTCCTCCCTGGGGTGAATGCTGTGGGTAGGATACAAGTGTGTACTAGTTTCCAAGAGCTGCCATAACAAATCACCATAAACTGGATCGTGGAAACAACACAAATGTATTGTGTCACAGTCTGGAGGCCAGAGGTCTGAAATCAAGGTGTCAGCCGGGAGGTACTCCATCTGAAGACTCTAGAGACTTCTTCCTCTCCTTTTCTGGTTTCTGGTGGCTCCAAGCATTCCTTTGCTTGTGGCTACATAACTCCCATCTCTGCCTCTGTCTTCACATAGACTTCTCTCTGCATCTCTCTTGTCTGTCTCTTACAAGGACACTTGTCTTTGGATTTAGGATCCACCCAGATCATCCAGGACAGTCTCCTGTCAAGATCCTTAACCTAATTACATCTGCAAAGACCCTTTTTCCAGATAAGGTCATGTTCACAGGTTCCTGGGGTCAGGACTTCAACATATTTTTGGGGGGACCCAGTTTAAGCCAATACAGCCTCCAAATGGAGACTATCCATCCTTAAATCCCAGGTCATCATTTTGCAGTGTATACAAATATTGAATCATTATGTTGTACATCTGAAATTAATATAATGCTATATGTCAATTATATCTCAATTTTTAAAAAAGCCTCGGTCAAATCCCACCTTATCTGGGAGACCTTGTCACTTCATGCCACTCACATATTATCTCCATTGGACTGTCTAGTTATTTCTGCACTGTCCATGTGTTCTCCTCCTACCTCCAGACCACCAGCCCCTCTGGGGCTGGTTAAAAAATACAAATTTCTGACCTTCCTGCTCCAGCACCTGTTACTGTCCCTGAGGCCAGAGGCAGCCTTTCTGGGCAGGGGGCCCTGGAATGTGCATTTTAGATCATCTCCTGGGAGAGTCTGACATCCCAGAGGTCTGAAAAGCCCCATGCTACGCTGTGAACTCTATGATCCATTCTTGGCTGTATGTCTGATGTCTTACATTTATTTAAGCTGATGAGAGGTAGGACGTTGGTGTGCGGACCCGGCATCAGAATGCCTGAGTTGTGCTGCCTACTACCTGTGTGACTTCAGACTGTTTACCTAAACCCTCTGTGCTTTTGCTTCCTCGTGTAAATGAGATTCAGTATGGTGCCTACTCAGAAGGTTATGGGGAGGATTAACTGAAATAAAACGTCTGCAACACAGAACGGGGTCTGGCCATAGGATGCCCTCAGTGAACCTAAGTTGTCATAAAACAGAAGAGGTTGCCAGTGGCTTCTTTTTTCCACTATATTCCTAGATCCCTCCTTCCTGGGAACAAACCCTGATCGTCACACCATCATCAGTTACTGCTAATATTTACGGAGCCTTTCTCTTTTTCAGGCATTGTGCTGAGCTCAGTTCGTGCTTTTATCTCATTTCACCTGCGTAGCCATGGTGTACCGACCGTAGCTGGTATTATTACTATCTCTCATTTTATGGCTAAGGAAACTGAGGGTCAGAAAGGTTAAGAAATTTCCCCAAAGTCCCACAGCCAGTGAGTGGTGAGGTGCAGACGTGAAGTATCAGCTTGGGTCCCCTCTCCCACTGCTCCCCTGCTTGGGTCCCCTCCCGAACTGCTTCCCTGCACTCCTCCTACCCCACCCTGCCCTCCAGCAAGGCATTACCCTTGTCAGGCCCCTCGATCTCTCTGAACCAGCTTCCTAAACCCCCCCCACAGCTTCCTCACACCAAGTCCCATCTTCTCTGATCCCTCCGAGCCATGCTAACATGCTTTGCCTTCGTTGTATGGGGGTCCTTCAAGAAAATGTCCTCTTCTCTGAGGTACTGAATCAAGTCGTGTCTTCTCCTCTGAAGTCCCTTCAAATCCCACATCGGCCCCCAGGGTCTCCCAAACCCAACTGCCAACTGCAGCCTTTCGCACAGCCGCTCTGACTGGTTTCTCCCACAACCTCCAGGTGGCCCTTGTATCCACAGAGAGCCTGCCTCCCTCTTCCTTTCTTGCTTCTGTCATTCCTTCAAGTGGGGGAATCCAGTAGGCCTGGATGTCAGGGAAACCAACAATCAGTCAACCCTCACTCCCATCCTTCCCCAAATTCTAGGTCTCTTGGCTGTCCCTAACTCTCCCATCAGCCCCTGTTAAGGGGCCCACTCTTCTGCCCATCCTCCCACTTCTTTCCCCGGGCCCACGGCCTGCGGCCACTATCAGGCACACAGGCCTTATCACTACACAAACACTTCCTCTTTCCCCAATACTGGTTCTCACACACTAAGTAATCAGGGTGAACTTCCTCGGACAATTTACTGAGCAAACACTCACTCTGCCTCTGCCCTATGCTAAGGCCTATGGGGAACCCAAACCTGGTCTCCACCTTGAGGAACCTTGAATCTTGGTTGAGCTGAAGCACAGAAATGAGTCTCAGATGCTCGGACGCTTCTCGACCGAGCACACCTGGGTTCTAAACCCATTTCTGCTCTTAGCTGTCTATATCTTGGAACAAGTTACTTACCCTTTCCGGTCCTGAGTGCCCTTAGCTCTGAAACGGGAATAACACCACCTAGGTATGCTGGGAGAGTGAACTAAGATAAGACCCATAAAGAACCTGTCAGAGTGCCTGAGATAAAGACATTAGCTCCGGAGTCCCCCGGGGAGTCAGAGGGGGTGGGGTCTGTCAGGAGCCCCAGGCTTCCTTCAGGTGGGAGAGGAATGTGGTTATAGGAGTGACTTCCTCCAGGGACTGAACTGTGCCCGAAAGCAAACACGGTGAAGAACCAAGATCCGCTTCTTTCTCTAGTCCCGGTCCAGTGAGGTCTAGGAGTAGGTGTGGCGCTACCTTTCAGGTGTAAATCAAGTGGTCTCTTCCTAGGACAAGGTCCGCCTGTCACTTAGCGGACAGGAATGGCAGCAACTGAGGGTGTTGAGAAACACAAATGATGCATAAAACTAACCCTTTGAGGGGTGCTTGGGTGGCTCAGTCTGTTAGGTTAGGCATCGGCCATGGGCTCAGGTCATGGTCTCAGGATCCTGGGATGCAGCTAGGAGTCTGGCTCCCTGCTCGGTAGGGAGTCTGCTTCTCCTTCTGCCTCCCACTGCTCTGCTCATGCTTGCGTGTGTGCGTGCTCTCTCTCTCTCTCTTTCAAATAAATAAATAAAATCTTAAAAAACAAAACAAACTAACCTCTTGGTTTAATGAGGGTTGTGTGGGGTTTGGGGGGCTAGTTATAACATGTCCTATGCAACAACAAGAGAACTTTGTAGGGTCAGTTGATTTCCTATGTAAGTGCTAACTCTGGGGGGCACAGCCTAAAGTGAGAGGTGACTGTAGGCCTTGAGTAGCTGGGAAATTTCTCACTGTTGAGTATGCATGCAAAATCACAGCAACCCAGGCAAAGCAACCAGTGATATGTCAAGACACAAGAGTAAAAACATTTCCCTCTCTCTGTTCCTCCATCAAAACGTGTCAGCAAAATGGACAACCTTTTAACTGCCATACTTTGTTCCTTCTTAATACTGTAGGATCATTTGATGCTCTGGTCTGGGTTTGTAAGAAACATGCAGGGAGGAAGAGGACAGAGGGAACAGAGGGACAGGGTCCTGGTAGGGGGCACACAGTGCCAGGTGAGGAGTAGCAGGAATTGGAAAGTTGGCTTCTAGACTCAAATGGGGTGACATGGGAAAAGGGGTGATGCTGATTATCCTTCCATTGAAGGAAGATTCTAGAGAAGGATACCGAGAGGGAGTACAGGGCAGTGGTGGGCAGAGCCTCAGCACTGGTGCAAGGCTGACTCGATTTTCCTCGGGCCCTCAGCACTGACCAGCTGTGTGACCTTGGCCAAGTTACTTTCCCTCTTTGAATCTCAGCTACCTAATCTCTAAAAGAATAATAACACCTGTTTCCTGGAGCTATTGTGAGGACCGTAAATTACAGAGTACAGAGCCTGCCAGAATGCAGGTGATCAAGTTCTCTCCCCATCTCAAGCTTCTAAGAAAGCTCCAGAAATACAAGACTAGCCATATTTAGTGTCTGGTCTCCTCCTCCACCCTCTACCAACCTGAGGTTAAGTTAGAATTTACTTATGTGAAAGTCCCTTGCAGTCCTCAAATTCTCCGGTAATACATGCGGACTGGGTCAAGGAGGACACTCATTGGTTCACCTTCCTTCCAGGGGACTTGGTCAGAGACTGGGCTCTAAGTAGTACACACAGCGACCCTGAGTATAAGGATCTGTCAGAATGGAAACCTGCAGGGAGTTGCAGGGCATACCCAGAAGCCTGACAACCTCTTTCCTTTTCTTTTTTTAAAATTAATTAATTAGAGAGAGAGAGAGACAGAGAAAGCACACATGAGAGCGGGGGGATGGGCAGAGGGAGAGAGAATCCCAAGCAGACTCCCCTGCTGAGCACAGAGCCCCTCACAGGGGCTTGATGTCAAGGACCCTGAGATCATGCCCTGGGTCAAAATCAAGAGTCAGATGCTTAACCGAGTGAGCCACCCAGGGACCCCTGATCACCCCATTCCTATCCAGGGTTCCAGCATCCGCAGCCAGTTTCCTTTGCCGAGATTTGCCTTGGGTGGCGGTGAGTGTGGCAGTGGGGGTAGAGGGAGGGATAACTTTAGTAGGAGAAGGAGAGTTGCTGACTGGTCCCATAAGTGGGCATGCAGGGAAGCTCCACCAAAAAAGAAGACCATTGTGGAAGTAATGGGATGTCGAACACTGGAAAGTGATCTCTGGCCCCAGAGAGTTCACCCTGACACAGTGATTCTCAGCTCTGGATGCATATAAAAAATCCTGGGGAGTTTTGTAAAGAAAATCCTATAAGCCTGGCCCCCGTCTAGATTTTGATTCTCTTGACCCATGACAGTGGCTATAGATCTTTGGAATTTTAACTGTGTCTCCAGGTGATTGCAATGGGTAGGTGGGGTGAGGACCAGTGTTCCCTAGGCTGGTGACCACCCCCTTCAAACCCCAGGAATACCCACGCCTCTGAACCAGAGCCGCTCTGCACTCCTTTCTGACTCTGGGAGTCCACATGCCTGGTATCACGTGTACATAGTCATGTGCACTGGCTTCCGTCCTGGCCCTTTGCCATCTGCCCTGACACACAGCAGCCACAGTGGTGCTTTTTAAACCTAAATCAGATCCCATTCTTTCGCTGCTTCAGCATCTCCAGCGTGTCCCATTTCAATCCCAGCACCTCACCATGACCAACAGGGCCCTGCCATCCCCCCTTCTCACTCTCATCCCTCCTGGCACTGGACACTTCCTGTTTCTCAAAAGCACCAAGCTGCCCCCTCCCAGGGGCTTTGCACTTGCTGTGCCCTCTCCTAGGGTACTCTACCCCAGACTGGTTTGTGGCTGGCTCCTCTCCTCCTCTGGGCCTCAAAGGCTTCCTTTCCAGAGAAGCCTTCCCTGCTTGGTTCATGTGGCCTTCCTTCCCCACCCCTGCAGCTCCTCATCAGAGGGGACACTCCCAGACTATAGGATAAGGTCTATGAGAACAGAGAACTTGTCCAGCTGGCTATCACAGTGCCCAGTACAAATGGATTCCCAATAACTCTTTGTTGAACAAACGACTGAATATGTACAAAGAATATGTTTACACATCAAAATCATGTGTTTTATGTGCATAATTCCTGTATATAATGCAATCAGAGGTCTGGAATGGAAAAGAATGGAAGGTATTAGGGAAGAGAGCATTGAAGGAGAAGGGAAAGAAACATTTATTGAACACTGACTTGGTGCCAGGCACAGTTCTAGGGCTTTTCATACATCTGATCCTTGTATCAACCCACTGTTAATTCCAAGGATCCACAGCCACCAACAGGATCAAAATCTTGGAGCTGGGGGGTGGGGGGGAATGTTATTGTCCCCATTGCACAGATAAAGAAACTGAGACCTGGAAAAGGAAAATTACTTACTCCAAGTTAAAGTACTAACAAGTGCCAGAGCAGGTTATAAGCCCAAGTTTATTGGACTCCAAGGCTGTCTTGGTCATTGCATCATTCTGGAATGAGAAATTACCTTAATCATTTTCTCTCTCTACTCTCAGGGAATAAAAAAACCTCTAGTGAACGTGGACCCAGATAACAATGACTAATTGGTGACTGGAGCTAATTTAGCAGAGGGAGCAAAACAGATAAGGAAAGGAAAGAGAATTTATTAATAGTTTTGCCACTAGATCAACTTAAAATCAACTTAAAATCTTGTTTCTTAATTTTATTGGGGATCAGTTAAGAGTTTGCACTCCTTTAGTTAAAAAAAATTATAGTTTGATTTAAGTTTTCAAAACCAACTACTTATGAGTAAGATTTCCTGGGTCATCAGAATGTCCTGAGGGTACAAATAACCTTTCTGAACATCCAAATGCATAACCCAGAGGGTTACATGTAAACCCAAAGACATTTGGCCTCGTTGACCATCAGTGGGCTAGTTCGTTTGGATCCTCTATCTTAAACTTCCAAATCTAATTTCTAGCTAAAGGACTAGAATATACCTTTAGAATATGCTTTAAAATATCCCCAGAGGGGCACCTGGGTGGCTCAGTTGGTTAAACATCTGTCTTTGGCTCAGGTCATGATCCCAGAGTCCTGGGATCAGTCCCACAATGGGTTTTCTACTCAGTGGGGAGTCTGCTAATCCCTCTGCCACTCTCTGTGTTTGTTCTCTCTCTCTCTGATAAACAAACAAACAAACAAACAAATAAATAAAATCAATCTTTAAAAAAAGATAAAATAAAAATATTCAAAGAGGGGCACCTGGTTGGCTCAGTAGGTTGGGCTTTCTAACTCTTTGATTTCGGTTCAGGTCATGTTCTCAGGGTCCTAGGGTCAGCCCTGCATCAGGCTCCCTCCTCAGCAGGGAGTCTGCTTCTCCCTCTTCCCTCTGTCCCTCCTCCTGTACATGTGCGTGCACTCTTTCTCTCTCAAACAAAATCTTACAAAAAAAAAAATCCCCAGAATTTGGTTTATATCCAGATTTTCTCTAATCTTAATCTCTGGCAACCATTTCTGCTTGGAGCCACAGAATGCCTTTTGTTATTTTTAAATGTCAGAGTTGGTCCTCAATTAAATCTGATCAAAATACATCAAGCCATCTAGCATGGGACAGAGATGAGTTAGACACCCTCCTTGCCCATAAAATGCAAGTAGTACAATAACTAGCCCACAGGGATTGTCACATAGCGGCTTAAGTTTAGAGAGGGAAGGATCATCAAGTGAGATATAAACACAATGTGGAGAATTTGTAACATAGGATGAGAAGGTTGCATGCTTCACTCTGTAGGCAATGAGCTCTATTAATTAGGGCTCTTCGGTTTCAGAAGGCAGGAACCAATTCTGGGTTAACTGAAAGGAAAAAATGGGCAATCTGTTGGAAGGACATTGGGCAATTTACAGAATTGAAGGAAGAACTGACCAGGCGAGAGAGGATCTCCAGAGGATGAACTCATGACTCAATTTCAAACCTCCCATCCCTGAATCCCCACTCAAAATCCAGATTTCCAGAAGAATCTGATTGGCTTAGATTGTGCCCACCTCAGAGGATCTGGGATGCATTGTCCTCCAGAATTTTGCAGAACAGGGAAAGGAAAAGAGTTCTTAAAGGAAGAACAACCAGCCAGACAACCACGGGATGCTTTATTTAAGAGCCACTGGATGCTTCTAAGCATAGAAATGATGCGATTAACTAGACCACATGTCACTGGGTGCTTGAATCAATAGGTTTGTTTGATCCTTACAACAGCCCAGTAACATGGGCACATTTATTACTTTAAAATGAGGAAAATTGCAGATTTGAGAGGTTCCATGACTTTTCCCAAGAGGTAATGCTCTTTTTGAACACTAAATCCTGTTTCTCTTTCCTATATGATTTTTCTGTCCTTTACAGTCATTGGTTTGGCTCTAAAGTATTTAAAGAAAGAGAGAGGTAGGAGATGGGTTAGTAAACTGTCAGAGTCACCCAACATGGAAGGAATGAGCCAAGCTGGGCCAGTGGGAAGAGGAAGGAAGCAGAAGCAACCAGACGTGAGACTCAAATGCTCAAAATGTAGTCTGCAAACTAGACTGAACAACAGGACCATCAAATACCTTGTTAAAAATACCAATTCCAAAAGTCCATTTCTTTTTTTTTTACGATCTTAATTATTTATTTGACAGACAGAGAGAGAGAGCAGAAGTAGGCAGAGCAACAGACAGGGGGAGAGGGAGAAGCAGATTCCTTGCTGAGCAGAGAGCCCGATGCAGGGCTTGATCCCAGGACCCTGGGATCATGACCTGAACCGAAGGCAGACACTTAACCAACTGGGCCACCAAGGAGCCCCTCCATGAGTCCATTTCTAACCTGAACCAGAACTTGCCCTGGGTGGTGACAGGGAGCAAAACACACACCCATCCTATGGTGGCAATCATTTTGCAATATGTAAGTATATCAAATCAACAATTGTACACCTTAAAGTTACACAATGTTATATGTCAATTATCTCTCATAAAGCTGGAAAAAATTTTTTTAAAACACACGTCCATCCACAATATAGGTGATTATTCTTAGCCAGCCGGACACTGGTCTGTAGATGGGCGTTTGGAAATCACTGACCTATTAGACCCTTTTTTTCTAAATGTCCTCCAGTCCAGTCTCTTGTCTTATCTCCCTGCTGCTGCAGTTAAGCATTATCAAGGTACAGCTTTGGAGTAGTTGCAATTTGTACTCATTCCATTTGGAGTCATATATCTGCAGTATCTCTTCTGCGGTCGGTGGGATGAAAATAAGGACAAGGAGGTAGGGTGGCTCCTAGTTGTCCCCTTATTTTGTCAGTGCGTCTGGGGCTTGTGCTTTTGACAGGGACCCTTGGGAGATGACCTTGCCAGCTTTCCCTTTGGGGAGAGTAATCCCGGGTTCTCACCCTCCCTTTTGCCGTAGTAAGTCTCCATAACAAACACACCCAAGTCTGGTATTTCTGAGCTGACAGCTCCGTGCTGAATACAGGCTGTTCCTGGAGCCAGGCTTATTTTGCAGTTTCTCCTCCCCACCTGACCCGCTGGTGCCACTGATGGGCTGATCCAACCTCGACGTGTGATAACCTACTTGCGGCTCCAGGTGTTCTCTTTCTGTGACACTGGAGAGAAGTTTAGACCTTTCAGTATATCTGGAGTTAAAACGAATGGTGGTCTTTGGGAGTGGGGTCTGGTACAGATTGGAGAAGAGGGTTTTTTAAAAGGTTTTATTTATTTAAGAGAGGACACGTGCGAGAGAGAGCACCAGAGGGGGAGGGCTAGAGGGAGAAGCAGACCCCCCGCAGAGCAGAGAGTCTGATGCAGGACTTGATTGTGGGACCATGGGATTCCACTTGAGAGTGGGATCATGACCCAAGCCTAAGGCAGACACTTAATGGACTGAGCCACCCAGGTGCCCAGAGAACAGGATTTTTTTATTTCAAGTTGTTGCCTTTCCCTCTTTTTATAGGGAGGGGACTCCCAAAAATGAGTCACTGGGAAGAATTTCCCACACAGTCATTTGAACACCATTCTCGTGGTTTTTGCCAAAGTTGTATATCACCTGTTACTTACTAAGTATTGTCCATAAAAATCAGTATGCTCTGCTGGAGTACTTGCTATCCACCCTAACTCTAGTCTTGCCATAAACAATAGTGTTTGTGAATAATTTTTTATGAACAATTAATGTTATGTAATTCATCAAGTCACTGATTCATGAAATCAGGTCTGGTATGCTGTCAATTTTCTTCTACTACGCATTAAAATTAATACACGTCTATTAAAATTCTGTAACTGTTCACCTGTGTACTATCCAAAATCCTCCCACAGAGGACGGTTTATGTATCATTAGGGATATTTGTAGCACACTTTGGGAACATTAACCTAGAAAAGCCCACGTGCTAAGAGCCATGTGGCTTCAGACCCCTTAATCCATCGCAACGTGGATGCCAACCATGAGAATATTTTTTGAAAGTCTATTTAGTGAAAAGTGCCACTTTTATAACCTCTCAGGTTCCACTCTTAGTGTGCAGTCTTCTTGAGGTTGTCTCCTTCTCCCTCTGCTCTTCTGCCCTCAAATAAATAAATAAAATCTTTAAAAGGAAGAGAGCGAGGAAGGAGATTAAGAAGATTGAGATTAATCTTGAAGGAAGATTAAGTGTTAAGTAATGAAGATGAAGAAACAGCTTTCCAGGTGGGGTCCTGTTGATAGAACTGCAGAGAGGAGGACTGCCTCTTGTTCCTATCTAGACCTCTCTGATCTGCTTGGGAGGTGCTCCAACCCTGTGCCCCTGTTACAGTTGGCACTTGAGTCCACAGCACGTGAAACTGCAAGGAGGGAACCACCTTCAACCTTGCTCCCACGGGAAGACAAAAACTTGGGAGGAGGGTGGTCTTGACTTGAGGAGTGAATCTGGTAGGTCCTTCCATGCGGTGACACCAGAGCTTTAGCCAAACCATCAGCTGTGCAAAGAAGGTCTGGAGCTGGGGGGAACAGAACTGCTGTGTATATGATAAAGGGAGAGAAAGGTTGGCTCCTGAGAGCAAGGAAGAAGTCAAGCGGTTCAAGAAGGGAAGTAGGGAGAGGGGTGGGGGAGAGCCAAGTGTCACGAAGGACCTCGAAGGAGAGAGATGTCTAAGTGCTTTCAGGGGGACTCTAGGGTGTGTGTCTCAGACCTCAGAAGGTCTGTCCACCATGACACAGTGAGTGGCTTTTTGTGCCAAGATCGGAATGGGACTGAGCTCCAGATCTGGATGTTGTGGGACAAAACAGGGCCCCTTTATCAGGATGGTGAGAAGAGTCAAGTCTTCATCTAATTCAGGGGAAAGAAAGAAGAGTTTGGCCCCAGAGGTAGCCATGATCCCCAGAATCCCGCAGGAGATCAGCTAAAACACAGATGGATAGAAGACTTCCCCCGACGGTGTGCAGTCACCGCGGTGCATAGGCATACTTCCCAGGGGCTCATCAGAGGGCGGACTCCATCTCTGCCCTTGCCACAGATTTCTTTGGAAAACTTGGTTGCTGACGAAGGCCTACCAGGTAGGATTCCAAACCTCCATTTACATTTCTAGCTCCTGCCACAGACAGAATTTCTGAAATGGCTCCCTGCCCCACCCCCACAGGTGTCCTAATCCCCGAAACCCTGAATAGGATGAGAGATCACCTGTGATTGTGATATAGTCCATGGCACAGGGGACCCAAAGCCAGGGAGATGAGCCAGGTGGGCCTGATCTAATCTCACGGCGTGTGGGCAGAGGAGAGCTCTCTGCTGCCGGCCCCAGCCGAGGAGGTGGGAGACTCAGAGCACCAGGGAGATGAGATGCAGTGTTGCTGGCTTTGAGGGGCCACTTGGGGAAGAACGTGGGCACTATAGAGGAGCAGAAAGTGAACCCTGGCTGGTAGCCAGAGAGGACACAGATAGCTCACCTCTACAGCCATGGGGAACTGGGTTTTGCCAACAACCCGTGGAGGAGTTTAGAAGTTGGCTCTTCCCTGGGGCCTCCATATAAAAGCTCAGCTGTTTGATACCTTGACTTGTGGGAATCTAAGCAGCAAGCCCAACCTTGCCTGCTGGACTTCTCACCTGCAGAACTGCCAGCTAATATGTGGGTGTCATTTTAAGCCACGAAGTTTGTGGTGATTTGTTACGCGGCAATAGAAAATGAATATCTGTGCTTCCCATTTCCCGCCCGGTGTTGTTGACCTTGGCATCACCCCCGGCTCCATGGGACTCACATACCCTTTTTCTTTTTTAAAAAATTTTATTTACTGGGGCGCCTGGGTGGCTCAGTGGGCTCAGGTCATGATCCCAGGGTCCTGGGATCAAGCCCCGCATCAGGCTCTCTGCTCAACGGGGAACCTGCTTCCCCCTCTCTCTGCCTGCCTTTCTGCCTACTTGTGATCTCTGTCTGTGAAATAAATAAATAAAATCTTAAAATAATATGTGTTGATGATGCTGTTGAATACAGAGAGAAGGAAATCTCTGGATCATCCTCATCAAACATTCCCAGTGCCGACATTGGATGTTGTAGCAGTTACATTATGTGTAATTCTCAAGAGACTGCATGGTCTCTCTACCCCAGAGTCCTCTGCTCCAACCTGCTTTTCCTCCACTCTCTGTACTTCCTCCCTCTTTCAAGTGGCTGAACCTTTTATTCTTCAGGTCTCAGCTCAAATATGATATTCTCTGAAAATCCTCTGGTCCCCCAGTTCCAGATTAGGCCCTCTCTTGTTCTCTAGCTATACCCTATCATTGCAGACTTTGATCTAACCTAACAAGCTTTTTTTGTGTGTAGGGGTGGGGTGGGGGGAGGGTTTCTTTTGTTTTTTTTTTAGGTAGGCTCCACAACCAGCATGGAGCACAAGGAGTGAGGAGTACAATGTGGGCTCAAACCCATGACCCTGAGATCAAGACCTGAACTGAGATCAAGAGTTGAATGCCCAACTGACTGAGCCACCCAGGCACCCTGCAAATGCCTTTGTAATTGTAATTATCATTTTGCTTGTCTGGAATCCCTACTAGGCTGTATGCTCTATGCTCCATGTGCTTCCTTTTCTCTTCTGAGACTCAAGTACCTTACACAGGGTAGGTGTGTAATCAACATGTATTCATTGACCATGCTTCTTCATCACCTGGGGATCCTGTTAAAAGGAAGATTCTGATTCTTAGACCCAAGCAGAGCCTGAGAATCTGCATTTCTAACAAGCTTCAGGTGATGCTTCTGCTGCTGGTCCATGAACCACACTTTAAGTAGCAAGGTAATAGTATAAGGGAGTCCTATCATTACCCCTTCTGGCAGAAAGTTTGCACTTAAGAGAAGCTGAATAGGGTTGAGGGAGCAAATAATGGCCACAGGTCAAAATTTTCCCTGTCATTGCAAAGCCATCTGACTCATTTACAATAACCTTGGCCTTATTAGCAACTGAGGTAATGGCCACCAACCAATAAATAACAACATTTGGCTAATTTGCATTTCAAAATTGTTTCCTTCCCCTGCTCACACTCCAGAGCAGGTGCTAATGAACCATGAAATATCAAAAGCATTGGCAGCAAGCAGGAAAAGAGGCAGCATTGACCCATGCCTGAAGAATAATGGTCCTTAAAAATCAAGAGCTACAAAATGCATTTGCACTGGTACAATGGCACCCTTCCAAGCCCCTTCTCCCATCCTAAGCATCCTTACACTTGCAGAAGGTCCTTCAGGGGTGGAGGAAAAAGAGAAGGAAGAAGGAAAGTAAGAATCCCAAGGAGCCTCTGGTTGAGTGATCATGCTACTCCCTGCTGAATCTTTCTGGTTGATATCCCAGTGTTGGGAAACCATGAGTGAATCATGTGCTCACTTGGGTGGGTAGTTCATCAGCTTCCATCATCATGAAACTCACCTGTAACACAGTGAAGGTATGTTTGCAACGTTCATTAAATGATTATAAACATCAAAAAAACCAAAAAACAAAAAACAAAAAAAGAGCTACAAAATGCAATGTGTATCCTGGACTGGATCCTTGACCAGAAAAAGGGTATTGGTAGAAAAACTGGCAAAATCACAATACAGAGTTTAGTTAGTAGTGTACCAATGTGGTTTCTTAGTTTTGACAAATGTGCTGTTAGGAGAAACTGGGGAAGGGTTTATGGGAACTCTCTGTATTATTTTTGCAACTTTTCTATTATTCTAAAATAATTACAAAATAAAAAGTTTATTAAAAGAATCAAGAGCTAGACTGCATAGGTTTTCTTTACTTTGTGTAATAATAGTAAGTTTCTGAGAATGTAGGACAATTGCCTTTGATTGAACAATAAAAAATTGGAAATGTGTGTTCTTGGGGAAAAAACTCTCCAACCAAAACTAAGTAGCACTTGGGGAAGGAGCCAGAGGGCGGCTTGTCCAAATAGCAAACCCGGCCAGGTAACATACCAGTGATAGCTGCGTTCCAGAAGTGTTTTGCCATCCACCATGAATTCAAGATATTCTGATTGCTATTTCCTCCTAACTCCTACCTCCCTTTCTTTAGCATCTCAGGAATTTCTTCCATTCTTGAGCAGCTCTTTATTCCACACTCAGGACTCAAGGTGTCTTTACTTGTTTGTTTGTGTAACAAAGTTATCTTGCAGACTTGGTCACGGTATCACATTTTGTCTCAACTGTGATTCCTGAAGTACTAGATAGAGACTCTACGTCTGCTGAGGCCTTGGACCTTGAACTTAGCCATCATGGCAGGAGCCGCACCTGACTCCAAGCTGGGCACATTGCAGTTGCTTAGTAATTATTTGTTGGATGGATGAATAAAGGAGGTCCTTCAGCATTTGAAGGAAATTTCTGCCTGAAAAACATGCATTTTCCAATGACACTTCATTTTGTACATATACATCCCTTTGGTGGAACTTGATGGAACTTACTAGGTCTTCAGGTTTTGTAAAAAAAAAAAAAAAAAAAAAATTATCAGCAGTTCCTGGGGAGTCATGAAGATCCTATCAAGTCTTACCAAAACCATGACTTTGACTAAAATAGTGCATAGTGAGTGCTCTGGTCTCGGGAGGCTGCTTCCCAGGACCTCCACTGAGGCCCAGACTCTGGGCTGACCACAGAGGTATAATCAGAGGCTACGCAGTCAAAGGTTTGTGTATTTACTGCTTTTTCTTTTCAGCAGTACCTGCTTTCCTAAGGAAGCTGCTTCCCTTTCACGCCTCTGTGGTGGGAAAGGACCTCATAGTTCATCAGCTCCCTGGTAATCCTGTGACCCCTACCAGGCCAATCAGCCTTCTCTGTGGTTTTTAAAGCTTGGAGCTGGGAGTAGTTGGAGGAGGTCTGCCGTGGAGAACATGGAACTGGGAGGATCTGATGCAAGGGTAGCTGCTGGCTGCCTTCCCTGCCTTGGAGGGGGGGGGGGGCGGAATCTGCAAGACAAAGGGCCTCAGTCAAGATATGGAAGTGGGAAAGAGGGACCTAACTCCATATCTGTGTCTGGACCCAATTGTTCTTTAGGCCACTTCAACCCCCTGACTTCCCCGTTATAAGAGCCTCCAGTGCTCTCTTTTCTTAGCTGATTTGGGTTTCTGTCAGTCGCTATGGAAAGTTCCATAACCCTGGAGAGAAATGTGCACCACCTTTCCCACACCTAATGGGACCAGTACCAGCTCAGCCAGGGAAGCACCCATCTGGGCCCCTGCTTGGACTGTGTGCTGGGCAGAGACTACTGCTACCCTCCCTCAGCTTAGGCTCTCCCTTTCACAGCATGATTCTGTCCCTGGGGGGTGGCACCGCACCCACAGACTACATATCCTGTCCTTTCTGCCATTTAGCTGGTAACACATGATTAGCTCTCAGCAATGGGATGTGAGTGGATGTGGCATGTGTTGCTTCATGAGGGAAGACGGTTAAGAAGGAGTGATTCCTCCTCACTCTCTCTCTTTGCCACCTACTGGCTGGATAAGGAGGATTGCAAGGCCCTCAAGGACGGCAGAGCCATAGTTGGAAGGAGACTGGGTCCTTTGGCTCAGAAAAACTCCCATTTGACTGCTATAGAAGTGAGAAATAAACTTTTATTATTTTTCCGCCCCTAAAATGTTGGGACTCGCTTGTTACAGAAGCTAGCATCACGCTACTACACTTTCAAGAGCTGGAGCCAGACTGAGTCGGAGATTTTGTTGGTAGGGAGAGTCACGAGCAATGCTTAAGGGGCGGGGGGCAAAAAATGAAACAAGAAGAGCTGGACTCTGTAGTCAAGCCCAAGGAAGGATTTCAAGGATAGAAATAGGAGGGCTTGAGAGAGGTGGTAAGTGAGGAATAAGAGCAGAGACAGATCCAGAATGAGAGCCAACCAAGTGGGGGGTGCTGGTGGCTTGGCTGTATGGCTGCCAGCAGCAGGGAATATGGGTGGATCTTCCCGGTTGAGAGGCGCAGGGTCAGGGTGGGCAGGAAGCACAGGTAACATGGGGAAATGGTGCCCGGTATTAGGCCAGGCGGAGGGGGGTAGATGAGTCAAATCCACAAACAGGAAATCAGTCGATGACAGTAGAACATCCAAGGCTTGGGAATATGTTGGGATGTAGAACAGGAAACAGGTCAAGGCAAGTGGTTTAGAACTAATGACCAAGGTATTTTGGAAGCCTCATTGTCTGTGGAGTCTGGGGATGAGCCTGGTAGGTAAAGTAAAGGAAGGTAGCAGGCCAGGTGGGGATGCGGCCAAGGCAGGGCCCACGCCCCGCCCCAGGGGGCAGCTGCCTTTCAGCTCCGGTGGATTATTGCCATGTGGACACGCAACCCCAATGTCTTCAGGTCTTATTTTTTCAAGAAAAGCAGGAAATCCTGATTTTTTTCCCGGTGAAATCTCTTGGATTTTTTTTTTTTTTTTTTTTTTTTTTTGGTGAAATCTCTTGCTTTTTTTAAATGCTGGCAACTAATTGAAAATTTAAAAAAAAAACAAAACACCCTGCGGGCCAAACAAAACACATTCACAGGCTGAACTGGCCCACAGGGTGCCAGCTTTTGGCCTCCGGCTTAAAGGAAATGGGCAGAACCAGAAGCAAGTAGAAAAACAAAAACAAAAAACATGAAAATCATTCAGAGTTTTCCCGGATTTCCAAGCATCACAGGAAACTAACAGAAGAGCTTTGAGACCATCACCCACAAAACACCGCACATCTGGTCTTCAGAAAAGCAGTGAGCTTCTGGAAGTTGCCAGAGATGTATCTTGTAGTTCCCCAAATCTGTTGTAGTTTCCTCAAAATTGAATCCATAGCTCTGATGGAGTGAGCTCATTTTCTTTAATCTCTCTCTCTCTCTCTCAGGTACATCAGTTTTTAGCGTAACTTTCTTTTCTGAAAGGCCATCAACTTTATTTTGACAGCTGAGTTTCCAGTAAAAGCAATCACTTGAGTGAAGTCAATTTAGAGAAAGAGAACCGGGGCCAAGTAAGAGTTTGGCTAACTGAATTTTATGATAGGAAATGCTTCCAGGCCAAAAACCTCAAAAAGTGTTCAAAGGTTTTCAAAGACTGGATCCAACTAGTTCAGTTTATTAACCTTGGCCTGCGTCCGAGCCAGGGTCATGTTCAGAGGATGTGGCAAATGCAGAATCTGATTACTTTTTAAATGTGGTCTCTTAGAGGGTATGTATTAACATGATTGGCAGCTGAACTCTTCACTGGTGCCCCAACTTAGACTCTAACTCAGGGCTTTGCATACCCCAACTGTCCTGTTGGGCCAGGACTGACATGTTTCCTGAGATGTGGGACTTCCAGGACTTAAACTGGGACAGTCTTGGGCGAACCAGGACACCTTCCATCCACAGGATCTTTTCCTTTCCTCAAGGTTCATGCTATCAAGCTTTGACAGCTTCTTTTTCTTTTTTAAAAGATTTTATTTATTTGAGAGAGGAAGAGATTGGAAGAGCACTAATGGGGTGTGGGACAGAGGGAGGAGCAGGCACCCCATTGAGCAGGGAGTCTGTGGTGGAACTCGATAGAAGGACTTGGGGATCATGACCCGAGCCGAAGGCAGACGCTTTACTGACTGAGCCATTCAGGTGCCCCAAGCTTTGACAGTTACTCACACCTGAGACTAATATAATATTGTATGTCAATTATACTTCCATTGGAAAAAAAAAAAGTTCGGACACTTTTTGCTTGTCCCTTAAAAAACCAAACCAAACCCAGAAACCTCTCCCCCTTCAACTGCAGTAATGCTGTGCTCTCCTGGTTTTCTTCCTATTTCTCTAATTGTTCTTACTCATCTCCTTTGGCTGCATTCTCTTCCTCCTCCTACCTCTCAACTATGAATTGTACCCAAGGTCCAGCCCTTGGGCTTCTGTTCTATTTTCTGCCATCTCAGTGGACTCATCTTAACATGGAAGATTTCCACATTTAGATCCTGAGCTCATACTCTCACCTGAGATCCAACCCTCCAGCTCCAATAACTTCACCAACATTTTCCACTGGGATGTCCTTGATCATCTCATGCCCTGAGTCATTATCTTCCATTCTGATCCAGCTCCCACTCACTTACCAAGTATCCTCTTCCATTAGAGGCAACACCATCTTTCCAAGCCTTCAGTCTCAGAATCCTAGAGATGCTAGTCCCAAATTAGGACCCAGGTACTATGGTATGTGTCCACAGCAGCCGGACACATTGGAAGGGCTCAGTAAATGCTTGGTGAATCAAATCAGATCTTGGGGAAGGAGACCAGGAAGGAGGACATGTAATGACATCCTATCAGAGGCTCACAATACCCAAGGAAGTACCCAGAGTTTGTAGGGTAAAGTGAAGCAAAGTGAAGGTCCGGCAGACCTTCTGCAGACACAGTTAACTTAAATCTTCACCGACGCAACCTCAACCATAGGGTCATGAGGACGCCATGAAGGTGCATGCATGAGTTGTGTCTTTCCACCATGTCGGCCTTATTCCATCACAAAGCAAGGTTAACATAATTATAAAACAGGCTTGGGATTCCAAACTCGTGACATTTGGTTAACTTGGTTTCTCACAGGGTGCCCAAGGCAGGACCCAAGACAAGTCACACAGCAAACAAGATAGAACAGGAGTAGAAAGTTAATGAACCAAACGCGAAGTCAGTCTGTGGGTACACAGTTGAGATGGGGCCTCAGTCCCATCTGGGGCAATTCTTGGGACTTACTGCTTATTATGTTCAAGCAGCGAAGGAGCTCAGGTCTGTTTGGACATCCGTGGGCCAGAGCCTTTTTGAAGTGGTCATCAAGGGGTCAGTGTCTGAAGAGTCTGACAATTTGCCACAAAAATCCTCCCTCTGTAAAGGGGTTTAATCAGTCTTGAGCCCCTGCACACCTCCTCTGCTTCTCCTGGTTATCCATGCTGAGTGTGTCGTCGGATGACATTGATCTCGGCGATAGTCTGATCAGCTACAGTCCCCTTAACTGCTTGTGTCATTGCTTGACATAGGCCCCTGATTGACATGAGTGACTCCATCTTGATCGCCACACATAGATATCTGGCCACCCATTAGTTGGATTAACTCCAGTGGTTTTAAATGTCTAGCTCGCCTTGTTTTGTGTTGATATATTTTCAGGCATAGTCAAAGATATTTCGAAGGTTCCAGACAATTATAAGAGTGAACATGACAGATACGGATTTTATTCCTTTGCTTTATTTGCTAAGTTCCTGACAAAAGAGTCTGTCTGTAATTACCAAATGCTCAGAATCAGAGCAAAGCTAGGAACCTGAATCCAGATCTTTTTCCTTCTGTCCTCTATCCTTTCCTGTGCTCTAAGAAGATAATCACTTTAAAAATGCTTTTTGAACATAGGGGAAGGGAAGGAAAAATAAAATAAGGTGAAAATCAAGAGGGAGGCAAACCGTAGGAGACACTGAACTCTAGGAAACAAACTGAGGGTTGCTGGAGGGCAGGGAGGTAGGGGGATGGGGTAACTGGGTGATGGGCATTAAAGAGGGCACGTGATGTAATGAGCACTGGGTGTTGTGTGCCATTGATGAATCACTGAATTCTACCTCTGAAACTAGTAATACAGTATATGTTAATCAAATTGAATTTAAATAAAATTTTTTTTAAAATAACAAAATTAAAAATATAGTTTTGAAATAGAGCTATAGCACGTTTTGATGGGGGCCAGCAGCTTGCAAACACTGCCGCTTAGGGAAATCCTTCCCCATGTAGGTCTTCCTTTTCAGAGATCCTCAAGTCCGGGGATTCCCCAGAACCCCCTTCCTTTGCATTTATAAAGCACAAAAGGTACCTTAGATCCGAGTTTCTCAACCTCAAGCACTATTTTTTTTTTTTTAATTTCTTTTCAGCGTAACAGAGTTCATAGTTTTACACCACACCCAGTGCTCCATGCAATGCGTGCCCTCCACAATACCCACCACCTGGCTCCCCCAACCTCCCACCCCCCGCCCCTTCAAAACCCTCAGGTTGTTTTTCAGAGTCCATAGTCTCTCATGGTTCATCTCCCCCCCAATTTCCAT
>PISX010011855.1:0-38694 GCA_004024625.1 Mellivora capensis
TGTCCAATGCTAAATCAATCAATTTGACCAGGAGAATGCTGAATGTTGAATGAATTGTTTTAGGCCTAAATCACTCACTATACCCTGAGTCATAAATGAGACCAACTCCTCTGGAAACATCTGGGCTAAAAGAGGGAAGGAGACTGTTGCCTAAAAATAAATCAGGGGTTGTTACCAGGGTAGAAAATATCCTGCATGACAAAAAACACTTGTTCTGAGTTCTGATTCCAGGTAAGATGGGAGTAAACACATGCCAATCTTTCTCTCCCATGGAATGCAGTGATGAAACTTAGATTGCATGGTGTAGGTATTAAAAGTCTCTGGAAAGTCAATATAGTAGGCAGACTGAGAAAGAATACCAGAATCAAAATAATACCAAATTATGGTGGTTTTATCATTTTCCCTCTCAGGTATCCTGTCCTGAACTCAATGCTGCCTGAAACACAGAGTGAATACTGTAATGCAAACAGAGAGAGAGAGATCCATGAGAATCCCTCCAATCTGAGATCAAGAAGCAGGAAAGAGATCCTCTAAAGCTCAGAGGTAGTAGGGTAAATTGCTCAGATATTTTCTCTCCTTTTATTCTCTACTACTCCAGTTCTCAGGCAATCCAGTGCCAGGTGCATGACAGTAAAGAAAAACCATGGAAGATAACATTTTATGGGAGAGGAACCTTCTTTTCAATCCAGTGGAACTACAGTTCCAAGAGGGCAGGCTGAATCCAATAATTTCCACTTCTCCTTTCCCCATCCTTCCAACATAACAGCATAATCAGAGAAGTAGCAGTTTCTGGACAGAGGACTGAAGAGGGGATTCCTATACAACCAGGAAATATCTGAGAGATTGTGGAGAATAAGGACTTCAGGAAGTGACCCCATATATCTGTGTATGAACTCCTGAGATCACCCTGAACTGTGTATTCTGGATCTGGTCCTTACTGACATATCAAAAATTCTGAGAACTGAGTTAATAGAAAGATTTTCACATAGATTCCAAACTGACCACTGAGCAGCACACCCACAAGATAGACCCTAATGACACTATAAATGCTTTGAAAACCATGGTGCTGTTGCGAGCACAGCCCACAGAAAGTTGATTGGAACCTGTAGCCTGAACCTAAAGAGGGCAAGTGTCTGCTAAGACAAAAATCTCAATATGGTCCATAGGATTTAAACAAGACCAGAGTTTATCATTTTGAAGGGGTCTAGAATATAATTCAAAATTACTTAGCATGCAAAGCACCTCAAAAACCTCAACATACATGGGGAAAGATTATCATCAGACATCAATGAAAAGATGACACAGAATGCTTGAATTATTAGACAGTCCTTAAATAAGATATTATTTAAAAGTCTGAACAAGAAATTGTGAACACTCTCAAAACAAAATAGAAAGTATCAACAATAACAAAACAGAAATAGAACTACAAGTGGGAATTACAGAACCAAAAAATATAGTAACAAAATAAAACCTCATCGGATAGACCCAGTACCAGAAAGGAGTGACAACAGAGTCAGTGGTCTTGAAGACAGGTCAGTAAGAATTATTCTATCTGTACAACAGTGAGAAAATAAATTGAAAAGCTTGAACTGAGCCTTGGGGACTTATGGGACAAAAAGAAAGGAAAAAGGAAATGTTTAATAGTTGTGTCATTGGAGTCCCACAAGAAGAACAAAGAGTAGGGTACTGAAAAAATATTTAAAGAAATGATGGTTGAATATTTCCTGAGTTTCTCAAAAGTCATAAAAACTTGCAAGGAGTGAAAATCCCAAATAGGAAAAAAACAAAGAAACCCATGCCTTAGAAACATAAAAATCAGAATGTTAAAAACTAAAGACAAAGGAAATACTGAATGCAGTGACACATTACCTGTAGGGGAAGAGTCATTCAAAGGACTGCAGATTTTTCAGCAGAAGTCTTAGAATTTGGGAGAAAGAAGCACAATAGCTGTCAAGTCATGTCAACACAGAAGTCCATATCCAGTGAAAATACCCACCAGAAATAAAGGTAAAACGAAGATATTCTTGGATGAAGGAAACTAAGAGAATTCCAGAATGAAAGAAGGAATATCATTATAGACCACGCAGGCATTAAAAAGGATCATAAGGGAATATTATGAAAAATTCAACAACTACAAATGACATGGACTAACTCCTCAAAACCCACAAACTACCAAAACTAACCCAAGATGAAATAAATAGCCAGAAGAGCCCTATAACTACTAATTAGCTGCTAAATACATAAATCAAATTTGCATTTTAAAAATTCTGAAAAAGAACAAATCCATAGAGTCACAGAACTGTATATCAAAAGATAAATTAGTCAATTTTACTATATGATAAATTAAGGGGAAAAATTTTTAAGTATTTAGAAAAAGAAATCTGTAGGCCCAGATGGTTTCAGTGGTAAATTCTATCAAACATCTTATGAAAGAATAATAGGAATTTGATATAATCTCATCTAGAAATAGAAGAGAGGTAATATTTCCTAGCTCATTTCATGAGGCCTGCATTACTCTAATATCAAAACCAGACAGACACTACAAGACCAAAAATGAGAGAGACAGACAGACAACTGCAAACCAATATCCCCAATGAAAACAGACACAAAAATCCTCAGTAACATATTGGTAAATAAAACCCAATTAATATATAAAAAGAAAACTGTACCAAGATCAAACACAATTTATTTTGAAAAATGCAAGGCTGATTCAATATTTGAAAATCATTCAGGGGACAGGGTGTGGGGGAATGGGGTAGCCGGGTGATGGGCATTAAGGAGGGCACATGTTTTGATGAGCACTGGGTGTTACATGCAATTAATGAATCATTGAATATTACATCAAAAAGTAATGTATTATATATTACATGATTCTATATTAAATGATGTATTATATATTGGTTAATTGTAGATAATTTTTAAAAAGGAAAAAATAAAATAAAAATTATCTTCAGGAAAAAAATTTGAAAATCAATCAGTTGATGTAATCTACCATAGTAAGAATATTTTTAGACTACATGATTATTTCAAATAGATGCAGAAAAACATTTGATGAAATATACATTCATGTAAAAAATGCAACAAACTAGGAATAGAAGGCTGCTACCTGAACCTGGTAAAGGGCATCTACAAACCCTACAGCTAACATTATACTTAATGGTGGAACACAGAATGTTTTCTCCAAATACTGAAATCAGGGCAAGGATATTCACTCTTAACACTTCCATTCAATGTTGTGTAGGAAATTTTTGCAAGTGCAATAAGGGGGAAAAATTAAGAAATAAAAGGCACAAAAATTAGAAGGGAAGGAGTAAAACTCTGCCTATTTTCAGGCATGACTGTCTATATAGAAAATCTCAAGAAATCCATAAAAAGACTTAAAAGCTAATGGGTGTGGTGCAAAAACAATGAATATTGTTACGCTGAAAAGAAATGAAAATAAATTAAAAAAAACCCTTAAACTTGTAAAGATACCAATTCCATTTATTTTAGTCTATAAATTTAGTAAGATCCAAGTAAAAATATTAGAAAGGCTTAAAAAAAAAGAGCTAATGGGTAGATTTAACAAGTTGCAGTATACAAAGTCAACACGTGCAAAATTCAATTGCATTTCTTTCTTTTCTTTTTTTTAATTATGTTAGGTTAGCCACCATACAGTAGATCATTAGTTTTTGATGTAGTGTTCAATGATCATTAGTTGTGTATAACACATATGATGGGTATTAAGGAGGGCATGTGTTTTGAGAAGCCCTGGGTGCATTTCTACATACTAACAAGGTATAATTAGAAACCAAAATTTTTAAAAAACAACACCATTTACAATAACTCAAGAAACAGAAATATAACAAGACATGTACAGTGTCTGTATACTGAAAACTAAAAAAAAAAAAACTGCTGATACACTTGGTGTTATATGTAAGTGATGAATTACTGAATTCTCCTGAAACCAATATAGAACTATATGTTAGCTAATGATAATTATAAAAATAAAAATAAAAGACTAAACAAATGCTGATAAAAAAGACTTAAAGAAGCTCTCAATAAATGGAGAGAGATAGCAGATATCAATTTCCCCAAAATGATCTGTAGACTTAACCTATACCAATCAAAATCCAAGAGGATTTTTTGTTGATATACACAAACAGGTTTTAAATTTTATATGGAAAGGCAAAGGAAGTAGAGTAGGTAGAAAAGTATGTTGATAAGGAGAGTAATTATATTAAAATATACACATACAATTCAAAGAACTGTACACCAAAAGAAAAAAAAAGACAGCCTTTAAAATAAAAATTTTAAAAATCATACAATCTCAGGGCACCTGGGTGGCTCAGTTGATTAAGCAGCCGACTCCAGATTTTGGCTCAGGTCATGATCCCAAGGTTCTGGGTTGAAGACCTGAGTCCTCAGGCTCCATGATCAGCAGGGAGTCTGCTTGGGGATTCTCTCTCCCTCTCTCTCTCCCCCTCCCTCTTACTCTCTCTCTTAAATAGATAAGTCTTTAAAAAACCACACACACAATTTCACACTTAGCATATTCACATGCATGTACATACTCACACACACATAGAGACTCATTAGAGTACTTAATGGTACTAAGGGAAAGGAAAGCTGACCAAAGATGTTATACAGACTCTTGTGCTCTGGTGGTGAGTTTAGAAGAGTTTCTGTAGTTCTCATCAAAGCTTCCCTGAACATTTAATACACTTGAGCTTCTATTTTCTCATCTCAAAATGTGGATGATATTAACCTTATTGGGTTATTAAGAAGATTAAATGAAAATGAGTATATAAATATCCGACACAGACAAGGATTCTCAATTTTGTTAACTGCTTTGTTTTGACAACCTGGTGGTATATCTGAGCTCTGTTCTTTCTCCCAAAGACTGAGAACTTTCAGAATTTAGAACAACCTGGCCAACAGATACATGAAAAGATGTTCATCATCACTTACCATCAGGGAAATGCAAACCAAAACATTATAATGAGATGTCACCTCACACCTGTCAGAACAGCTAAAACCAACAACACAAGAAACAACAGGGTTGGCAAGGATGTGGAGAAAAAGGAACCCTCATGCACTGTTGGTGGGAATGCAAACTGGTCCAGTCACTGTGGAAAACAGTATAAACATTCCTCAAATGGTTAAAAATAGAACTACATTGTGATCTAACAATTGCACTCCTGGGTATTTATCCAAAGAATACAAGAACAGTAATTCACTCTTTTCTTTTTCTTTTTTTAAAAATATTTTATTTATTTATTTGACAGAGATCACAAGTAGGCAGAGAGGCAGGCGGGGGAGAGGAGGGAGCAGGCTCCCTACTGAGCGAGAGCCCAATGTGGGGTTCGATCCCAGGACCCTGAGATCATGACCTGTGCCAAAGGCAGAGGCTTAACCCACGCCACCCAGGCACCACAACACTAATTCACCCTTATGTTATAGCAGCATTATTTTTAATAGCCAAGATGTGGAAGCAGGCCAAGTGTCCACCAATAGATGAATGGATAAATATTACTTAGCCATAAAAAAGAATGAAATTTTGCCATTTGCAATGGCATGGATGGATCTAGAGTATAATGCTAAGTGAAATAAGTCAGAGAAATAAGTCACAAATACCATACGATTTCACTCACATGTGGAATTTAAGAAATAAAACAATGAGCAAAGGAAAAAGAGAGAGAACAAATCAATAAACAGGCTCTTAATTATAGAGAATAAATTGATGGTTACCAGAAGAGAGGTAGGTGAAGAGTTGCTTGAAATATCTTCACATCCCTACATCTCCTCTGTGGACCTCACAAATGTCTAAAGAGGTGGACTAGAATAGAACAGTCAACCATGCATTTCTTCTTTCTTTCAAACAGCACTTATTGAGTATCTCCAACTGACAACCATTGAACTCAACCCCAGGGATAAAATGTGGATCAGCCTCACACCCTGTGCTTGAGGTGTTCAGTCTAATTGCTGAAAACATGAGATTTGTGGTGGAGGTAGGACGTGGTGCTACTGCTTTGGATGGTAAGTAGTAAAGATGCTACAGCTTTGGATTGTAAAACACAAGAGTCTTCAGTTTAAACTTTCTTGGAGAGCTACAGAAACCACTTTCAGTCAGAAAATCGAAAGAATTGGGTGGGAAAGGGCACTCAGCAAGGGAAACTATCAAAGAATAATGTAAAAATATCTGAGAAGAACAGGTGAAACTAAAAATATTAAATAAAATATCATCTCCTTTTCCTAGACTCATCAAAATGCAATTTGCTCTTGTCTTACTTTTGGAGTATGAGATTGTTTATTTGGCAAGTGAAAATTTATAAAATAATTTTGTTTTCTCATGGGGAAAGATGATGTTATATATGAGCTTAATGAGAATAATTATGAAGTGGCTACAACTGATGAGTTATATTATTAATCACACTGGCATCTAATATTAGCATAGAATTAGAAATGACCTCAGAAATATTCAAATGTGCCACACTTTGACCACTTGCTCTCATGGAGAATGATCATGCATAACCAAATGTTTGAAGGCTTTCCCTGGAAACCTGTCCCTCTCAGTTCACTGAGTTTGGATGACTCTGTTAAACAATTAGGGCTTTAAATAACAGATCCTTCTACACATGGATAATCATGGAAAAAGTGATGAATATTTGTTTTCCTACATCTGGTACATAAACGTGGAGTTTGAGATTGTTGAAGTCTAATCATGGCATATTTTAAAATATTAAAGAATATGATTTAAGAAAAGAACCAATCTGGGGCTCCTGGATGGCTCAGTGGGTTAAAGCCTCTGCCTTCGGCTCAGGTCATGATCCTGGGGTCCTGGGATCGAGCCTGGAATTGGGCTCTCTGCTCGGCAGGGAGCCTGCTTCCCTTCCTCTCTCTCTGCCTGCCTCTCTGCCTACTTGTGATCTCTGTCAAATCAATCAATCAATCAATCAATCAATCTTTAAAAAAAAAAAAGAAAAGAACCAATCTTAGACAATGTTTGAAGGTTAGTTTTACCCATAAGGTGTTATTCATTTATGCTCCATTGTTCTACCCACCGTGTTACCATATTGATTAGAAAGAGGAACATAGGGGTGCCTGGGTGGCTCAGTCGGTTAAGCATCTGCCTCAGCCCAGGTCCTGATCCCAGGGTCCTGGTATTGAGCCCCATATCAGGCTCTGTGCTCAGCAGGGAGTCTGCTTCTTCCTCTCCACTCCCTGCCCCTGCCACTTGTGCTCTCGCTTTCAAATAATGAATAAAAATCTTAAAAAAAAAAAAAAGAGAGAGAGAGAGAGAGAGAGAAAAGAAGAATAGTATTTGTGAATAGGACTCAGAAAAAAAAAATATCAGAATTTTGGAACTTGTTCTGGTTTGTTTGTCTGTTTTTTAAATCAGTAGAAATGCTTTTTCTGTCTAGTTCTTACTGATTTGTGGCTGGGTCTTCATACACTCAAGTAAAACTCTGTAGAGTTCAGAGATTACAAGCAAATCTGGGGCTGGCAATTTGGTTCATCTATCCTTAAGATGCACATTCCTGCTGACTTCCCTGATCCATACATACTCTGTGTCACTTGGCCCTCTCATCCCACTCTCAGTCTGGCTGAATTAAACATGCCCTAAGAGGCTGCTCGTTAGTCTCAGTGCCACAAACACTTTCTGAACAAGTTCTCTCCTTCTGCAAACCCTGACAGCAACCTTGCATCCACAGCACATCATTTAGCATTTTACTGTGTAAAGATATATCTATTTGCATGCCAGATGTGATTCAACAAGGTTCTTCTGCTCATTGGGAGGAGAAAGTATCAGAAGGTCATGGGGATGTGTTCCAGAGTCATAATGGTTGGGAATGTTGGGCAGGGGGCGGGGGGGGGGGCATTTCACAGCACAATGTGATTATATACTTAACAAAAAGAACATAACCCTTCACAATCTTATGTTTTAAAAGGTTAATTTATGCTGACTAAAACAAAGCGATCTGTGTGTTGCTATGGCAGCCTTTACTAAGGTCCTGTTCATGGGCACCAGGGCTACAGATGGCCCTGGCTTTTAGTGTGAGAATAAGAACCCAGTTCTTCACCAGTTGAAATACCCAATTCCCAGCTTCCAGACCTTATAATCCATGAAATGCACAGATACATAAAGTTAGTTAAGTCATATTTAAATATATTTCTTAATATATACCAAATACCATTGCTAATAGCAATCCATTCCAAATATTTATTGAATGCCTCCATGGCAAAGCCTTGTGGTGGGATCAGAAGGTTTGATTTACATTTTTTGCCCTTAGGCAACCTGCAGACCCAGAAAGGAGACTGAGAGAGCTAGAGCAGGGCGGTGAGTGTTGCCACTCATTAGGGACAGAGCTATGAGATAGCAGAGGAGGGCCTGGTCACTTCTGCCTGGTAACATAAGAAATGATGTCACAAAGGAGATGGGTATGAAGATGCCGAAGAAAGACAAGAAGTGGGGCGCCTGGGTGGCTCAGTGGGTTAAAGCCTCTGCCTTCAGCTCAGGTCATGATCTCAGGGTCCTGGGATCGAGCCCCGCTCTCTGCTCAGCGGGGAGCCTGCTTCCCTCTCTCTCTCTCTTCCTGCTTGTGATCTCTGTCAAATAAATAAATAAAATCTTAAAAAAAAAAAAGAAAGAAAGAAAGACAAGAACAGATGCACATGTGGAAAGGTTCGAGAATAAGGTTGACTCCAATTCATGGAAGTTAGGGAAGGAATGAGTTTATTATTTTTTTAAAAGATTTATTCATTTGATGCCAGTACTATGCTGTCTTGGTGATCACAGCTTTGTAGTAAAGCATGAAATCAGGTAATGAGATGCCACCAGTTTTATTTTTGTTTTTTAACATTTCCTTAGCAATTCGGGGTCTCTTCTGATTCCATACAAATTTTAGGATTTTTTGCTCCAGATCTTTGAGAAATACCGGTGGAATTTTGATCAGAATGGCATTAAAAGTATAGATTGCTCTAGGTAGTATAGACATTTTAACAATGTTTATTCTTCTGATCCAAGAACATGGAATGGTCTTCCATCTTTTTACGTCTTCTTCGATTTCTTTCATGAGTGTTCTGTAGTGTAGATATCACCTGGAAAATTGTTACTTTGAAGTCAATTTCTGACATCTTGGTTATATCTATATCCATTAGTCCTATGGCAGAGGCCACAGTCTCTGAATCTTTCCTATGTTGGGGGTTCCTCCTCTTAGTCATTCTGTTGAGGGGTGATTGAGGGAATATACAGAGTCCAAATTATTGACCACAACCTCAGCAAGATGCACCTGTTTTATAGGGACCTTAGGGCTGTCAGCCTCTTTTTTTCCAGCCTGTCCTCTAGAGAAGGGGCCTGCCAGCTGTTACTCAGGCAACCCTGTTTCAGCAGAGTTGCCCTGTCCCCTTTGGTGGTGGGGGAGGCACGGATGGGCTCAGTGAAAACCAGTTTTAGGGGGCTTCTGTTCTCTGGTGACTTTCCTTGGTGGCTTTCCATATCTCTTCCAAGAGTCAGAGCAGAAGTGACCATATCCAAACTGAACTGAAATATAACATAAACCTGATCTTGGCAAAAACTTATTTCTTTCCATATTCTGTAGCTATTGTTGAGGACACCTATTATAATTTTGTTCAATAGTTCTCACAAATGACTTCAAGCCCATGCTGGGAAAAAGGCTGAACAAGTTTTATTTATTATGAAAATCCTGTCCATGTTGCTTTTCATATTTAAAAAGAAAACTAGAGACCACTGTTTTAAAATGTTTGTTATTTTGTCTCAAAAACAAGTGTACTTAGTAATTTTTTCCCATCTTGACTAGGTTAGCTCAGCTGAAAGCATAAGATTTAAGATACATTTATTTGTTCCCAGTAATTTTAATCCATAGGAGAAACTTCTGGCTCATGGTTATAATTGGCAACACTTTATCTTGATTACAGTGACCCTGCCCCCCTTTTCTAGCAACTCCTTCCCTGTTTTATGATACACTGTCTCTGAGATCTTCTGGACTCTCCTCCAAGGTTGTGGTGGTAAATATTTAATAATCTGCCCCTGGGAGTGGGAATGAAGACCCCTGATTTGCAGCCTTTGCCATTTTCTGTAGTGTAAATACTCCCATCCTGGTCCATTTTAACCTACCAGCATGTCACTACTGAGTGCAGAATTTGGAAGAGATGTGCATTACTTCCTCTCACTAGCTGATCCCAGAAAGCTCCAGCACACCCCTGCTTCCACATAGGAGTCTCCCCCCAGGCAGAAGAATAGAATCTGATGGTTTATTATTTGGTGTAAGGTAAGATATCCTTCCATTTTTCCAAACCCACCTTCTCACCTTCTGTCCCCATTAAAACTTACACACTTTTTCCCTCAAGGTCCTTGCACTCATTTCAAGTAAGAAGGCTATGAATATAGATTTAGAAGAAGGAAGGACTGGATTTCAACCTTTGTCACCACCAACTATATGTTTAAGCAAGTCATTTAACCTGTCAGAGCCTCAGTTCTTCTTTAGGGAAACAAGAATGATAATAACATCCACCTTCCACAATTATTGTTAAGCATGGAAGAAATATTATCTGATAAGCAGTGCTTCTCAAATTTGAGCATGCATCATAATTACCTGGAGAACTTGCCAAAACACAGACTGCAGACCTCCCTGTAAGGACCTATTTTATATTTTAATATTTTAGCCAGAGGCTTACATTGAGGTTAAACAATATAACCTTATTTAACCCTTAAACTGTCCCTGCTCCCCTTCCTCCAAGGGATTTACTTAAAAACAAGTCCTGGAAACCAGCCTCAGGTAACAAAGCTCAAATACAAGGGGGGGGGTCAGGCCAGGTGGAGACATCTGATCAGTGGGGAGGGATGCATACTGTCTCCTTAGTTACCAAGGAGTATGGACCCCGCCCTTTGGACGCCAATTCTGACCAAGGTGATAGGCTGGTTCAAATGTCTACTAGGGTAAATTGTAATTCAGTTGGTTACCTAGCATCACTATGGAGTTTCCTGTATGTGTTACAATCTCATTGGCCACCTGTGCGTGGCCAGGCCCGACCGCATGGCCTTTGCCCTTAAAAGCTAGTCTGTGAAACAAGGAAGGGTCGCCCTCTCTTGTAAGAGGTGCGTCCCCGAACGTTCGGTTAGATTCTTGAATGTTCGGTTAGATTCTTGATGCTTGGCGTGAAATAAAGCTTTGCTTGACCTTCGCTTTATATCAGTCTCGCTCCTTAAATCACAGACCCATTTTTGGGGCATAACACTCCCCACTTCTAACATCCAAGTTTCTGATTCAGGAGATCTGAGTATCTGCATTTCTAACAAGCTCCCAAGTGATACTGATGCTGCCTTCTGGAGACCATGCTTTGAGTAGCACTGTGATAAAGTATCTTGTGAATTTTAAAATACCAAGTAAACATAAGAGGTTATCAAGAGGGGGAAATTCTGGATTAATGCTTCCTTTGCCCTAGCCCCTTAGGATATATGCATTTAAATGAGTTCTCCAAGGAGGTGCAATAGTGGCTTTCACAAAGGAATCAATTCTGTGCATTTTACCAGAGGGTTTAAAGGATTACACAATGAGATTTGGGAATACTGGCTTTAAGCCACTATGTAATTTGGAATAGCTCCTGTATAACTGTACCATCATCTAAGGAATTCATCAATTGCTGGAAAAACAGAATCAGACTTTCCCTGCATGTAGGCTTCCTAAGTCCCCAGGCCTGCCACTCTTCCAGAGCTTCCACGTTCAAGGCATGGCTTCACCATCCAACCGATTCTCAGGCCAGAATCAAGTCTTGTTCATTTCACTACCTAAATATCCTTCAATTCCATTCTCCTCTCCGTTCCACAACCACCATCCCCACCCCAGAGAAAACCTCTAACTTCTCTCAACTTGGTTACCACAGTGGCCTCCTAACATGTCTACTTATACTTAATCTGTCTCCAGTGCACTCTTCATTCTGTAAGCACTTATGCTTGAAGTGTAAGAGATCGTGTCCCTCACATGTAAAAATGCTCAACATCAGTCATCATCAGGGAAATACAAATAAAATTCACAATGAAATGGCTGAAATTAACAAGTCAGAAAACAACAGATGTTGGTGAGGATGTGGAGAAAGGGGACCACTCTTACAGTGTTGCTGGGAATCCAAACTGGTGCAGCCACTCTGGAAAACAGTATGGAGGTTCCTCAAAAGGTTAAAAATAGAGCTACCCTATGACCCAGCAATTGCACTACCAGGTATTTATCCAAAGGATACAAAAATACAGATTTGAAGGGGCACATGCACCCCAGTGTTTATAGCAACATTAGCAACAATAGCTAAATTATGGAAAGAGCCCAAATGTCCCTTGACTGATGAATGGATAAAAAAGATGTGGTATGGAATAGTACTAAGCCACCAAAAAGAATGAAATCTTGCCATTCACAACTGCAAGGATGGAACTAGAGGGTATTATGCTAAGCAAAATAAGTCAGAGAAAGACAAGCAACACATGATTTCATTCATATAAAGAATTTAAGAAACAAAACAGTTGAACATAGGGAAAGGGAAGGAAAAAAATAAAATAAGATAAAAACAGAAAAAGGCAAACCATAAGGGACTCTTAACTACAGAAAACAAACTGAGGGTTGCTGGAGGGGAGGCAGGTGGGGGGTGGGCTAAATGGATGATGGGCATTAAGGAGTGCACTTGTTGGGATAAGCACTGGGGGTTATATGTAAGTGATGAGTCACTAAATTCTAATCCTGAAATCAATACTACATCATATGTTAACTAACTTGAATTTAAATAAAAATTTAGGGAAAAAAAAGAGAGAGAGATCATGTCCCTTTGACCCTCAGTGGCTTCCTTCTTGATCTCAAGGTAAAGATAAGACTTCTGAAGTAAACTGGAGGACTCTGTGAGCTGGCCCCAGCCAAATCCCTCCACACTTACCTAGGGCCATGGCAGCCACACTGGCACCATCAAGAGAGAGCCCATTCAAACTCTAAGAAATGAGCCTTTCACTTGCAAGAGTCCAACTTTCAGAAGAATGAGACACCCTGAATAAAGGAAAATGTGGATACTTAAAATTACAACCAGTCTGGGGACACCTGGGTGGCTCAGTTGGTTAAGCAGCTGCCTTCGGCTCAGGTCATGATCCCAGTGTCCTGGGATCGAGTCCCACATCGGGCTCCTTGCTCGGCGGGGAGCCTGCTTCTCCCTCTGCCTCTGCCTGCCACTCTGTCTGCCTGTGCTCACTCTCTCTCGCTCTCTCTGACAAATAAATAAATAAAATCTTTTAAAAAAAATTACAATCAGTCTGATTATTATTTTCATCACTCAAAAACCAGAAGTTCCTCACTTGATTTTCATATCTTCAGATATAAATCGGAAGACATCAAGGTCATAAAAGTCAGAGATAAGGTTGTTTTTTACTTTCAAGTCATGGATCAGAGATTGATTCATTTTGAAAAGTAGGATTAGACACAGTTTTTCTGATTTTTTTTCATAGTTGTCTAAGGATGCAAAGTTGTTTTTATTCTCCCCTCTGACCATATGCAATGTGTAGCCTTAATAGTGGCAGGGCATAAACTACGGAAAGAGTCCAGATGTCCATCAACAGATGAATGGATCAAGAAATGTGATACACATACACACACACACACACACACACACACACACACAAATGGAATATTATGCAGCCATCAAAAACCCCCACAAAATCTTGCCATTTGCAATAACATGGACGGAACTAGAGGGTATTATGCTAAGTGAAATAAGTCAATCAGAGAAAGACAATTATCACATGACTCACTTAAATGCAGAATTTGAGAAACAAAGCTGAGGATCAAAAGGGAAGAGAGGAAAAAATGAGACCAGAGAGGGAGACAAGTAAAACCAGAGAGGGAGACAAACCATAAGAGACTGTTAATCTCAGGAAACAAACTGAGGCTTGCTGGAAGGGAGGGGTGCAGGAGGGATGGGGTGACTGGGTGATGGACATTGGGGAGGGTCTTTGCTATGGTGAGTGCTGTAAAATGTGTAAGCCTGATGATTCACACACCTGTACCCCTGGGGCAAATAATACATTATACGTTAATAATAATAATGAAAACATAGTGGCAGGCAAGGTGCCAGTGGTCCTTCTGCATGATCTTTCAGTCCCTTGTATACATTCGAGGTCTCTTCTTTATACCTGCTGTTCCCCTGTCTCTAGCTCTTCCCCTAGTGACTTCTTATTTTCTCTTCAGACTGTAGTTCAATTGCCACTACTGTGGAAGGATTTTCTGACCTTCAATCCAGAATAGATGTCCCTAATACAGCCTCTCACAACACCAAATACCTCCACCTTGGGGCATTTGTCAGTTAAAGTTTACATTTGTTTGTGTGTTTTAAAAACTAAATATCTAAATTTTCAAATACACTCAAGTAAACCCATATGAAAAGTGACTATGTATCTTTGCTCACATCACTGCATCCCCAAGCCTGGTAGATTACATGGCATATAGTAAGTGCTCAATAAATGATTTTATGCCTTCCATATCAGGATCTCTTTTGAATCATCTGTTGATAATACATTGCTTTCCACATTATTCCCATTTGGTGAAAAACATCAAGGCTCAAAGACACCTATGTGTCTTTCTACAGTCTCTATGAATAAGCAGAGGAATGAAAACTCAGTCCCTCTCATCTAGGTTATAATGTCTTTCAGCCACCCCTAAGGGCCTAATAAATCCTTTCCAGTGAGGATAAGATATACTGCAAACTCCTGTAAAATATTCTAGGAGAGGGGGAAATGAAAAAGAGAGATGATCTTTCAGAGGCTGTCCTCTGTCCTCGGCTGTCTAGCTTGGGAAATGTCAGATCAGATAGTCCCCAAGACCTTAAAAAGGGCAAAGAGACTGTGAACTCTGCAATTATATAACCAATGTAAAACACCCAGTTATCTTTGTTCCTTGCTCTCCTTGCTCAGAGATAAGCAGACATCAAAGCAGACTGACAATACTGCTGCTTGTTTAAAACTAGAACTTTAAGGAACAGCAGCCCATTTGACTTCACATAAAACATTAATTGAACTTCACAGTGGGGAAAAGTAAGAATATGTTATTTGCATAATGGTAAATGTGTCAGGTCTTCAGTAAATCTTTGATATCAAGACTCAGTGCAGAGCTCCATGGTTATAGTGGCAAGAATGTCTGAAGCAGCACTTTCCTCCAAGCTTCCTTTGAAAGTATCAATTCTGGGCTTAATCCTATGGGCTCCTCTATACTTATGGTGCATGATTTGATGGAAGAAGTACCAGTATGCCCTAGTTTTGGCTTGAGCACAGTGTCTCAAAACTCTAGTCTCTGCAATTTATATTCACCTACAAAGCAAATGGCATACACTTAGGTTTAATTGCCTCCTTGTGTTGCCCAGAATTTTTTTAGTGCCTGAGTTGTTGAGCAGTGGATGACTCTGAGCTCATTCCACTTCCAGAAATTCTCCTACTCTATTTCTAGTACCTGTCTGTTGATTCTGTATCCCTGTTGGTTGGAAGAGTGAGGGGCAAGTGAGGGAGAATAGATTCTCTTTGGATGACTGGAGATAGATGCAGTGGGAAGTTGGGGGGTGCTGTCCCAACCCTAGATCTGCTGGGCAAGAAGATCCAAGGACATAAAGTTGGTCTAGCTCTTCTGTCTCTAATTGAGGAGATAAAATCCTAAGAGTTGCTGGTAGTGGTTATTCTGCCATGTGGGCTGGAAAATAGGGACAAGTGGTCTAAACCAACCAAAATAATTAAGCAGATGCAGAGAGAAAAATGGGGATGAGAGACAGAATGGGAAAATTTCTTGTTCCCAATAGCCTTCCCTTCCTGGGTTCCTGAGACCTAATTGGACCCTGCCTTTCAGTTGTGTGAAACACCCTTTTGAATCTTCATATTCATTCCATTTTTAACCTAATCTCAGTGGGATTCTGTTTTATGATTTTCCTGGTTGTAAAAGAAGTCAAAGTACGTTATTTATCTGTGCAACACTAGTTACAGTAGCAAGAATAATAGCACTGTGGAAGTTAATGAAAACCACCCAAATGAGAATAGAGGTGACTTATTCAGAGTCTGGTATAGCAAGGGAGCCAGCCACCATTACCTGGATTTGGCAGATTCTCAAACACAAGCAGGGCAATAGGGAAGCTTTAGAGTGAGGAAAAAAAAAAAAAAAAAAGGAAGCCTTCAGGTATGCTCTGATTGGAGATTGTTTAGTATGGGAATGCTAGAGGCAAACTAACTAGAAGCAGTGCATCCTATCTGATGTTTGGGAAATATGTTTGACTTTCTCTTGTTGGTCTTGAGTTGGAAGGTGGGAGAGGTATAAAAGCGGGGAAGCTGGTAGTTACTAAGTCCTGATCCTTCTAGGTCAGTTACAGCAGAAGTTGTGGGTCAGAATTCCTTTTTTTTTTTTAAATGTTCAGTTAGCCAACATATAATAAATACATCATAAGTTTTTGATGTAGAATTCTTTTGTCATAAATGGTCTGGCCATTGTCTATTTGTGTATTCAGTCTCTCTGAACATTCACCGAATACCTCTTAACTGATAAAAATGACATTCTCATCCCTGGCTGCATAATAGAGCCACCTGGGAATCTTTAAAAGCACTACCCTCGACCAGTGAAACCAGAACCTCTGGGGACAGAGCCCAGACATCATTATTTTTAACAGTTCCTCAGGTGATTGCAATATATAGCCCTGGTTAACAAGAAAACAGATGAAGAACTGACATGTTCTTTGATAAGGCTGCTGACTTTACCTGATCCTCTTTTCTAGAACACATGTCATTAGGAAGCACCTATTTATTTAATTTTTTTAAGATTTTATTTATTTGTCAGAGAGAGCAAGCACAGGCAGGCAGAGGCAGAGGGAGAAGCGGGCTCCCTGCCGAGCAAGGAGCCCGATGTGGGACTCGATCCCAAGACGCTGGGATCATGACCTGAGCCGAAGGCAGCTGCTTAACCAACTGAGCCACCCAGGCGTCCCTGGAAGCACCTATTTAAAAAAAAAAAAAAAAAAAAAAAAAAAAAAAGGCTGGTTGGTAAAACTCAGAAGCCATGAAGTTAGGGAAAAAAAAAAAAGATTCTGTTGAATTCTGTAATTCCTATTGGGGAAATGTTTAAAAACAACTTCTCCATGTTATCAATTAAGAGATGATATTTTATGGGGGCACCTAGGTGGTGCAGTTGTTTAAGCATATGACTCTTGGTTTCAGCTCAGGTCATGTTCTCATGGTCATGGGACTGAGTCCCAACTTGGGCTCTGCACTAGATGCAAAGTCTGCTTGAGATTCTCCCTCACCCTCTGCCCTTCCTCCACCTCCCTCCCAAATAAATAAATAAACCTTTAAAAAGAGAGAGAGAGAGAGAGAGAAGGAGAGAGATGGTATTATCTGAAGATAGGGGAGAAAGAAAAGAGAAAGTTCCAGGGTTTTTTTGAAGATTTTATTTATTTATTATTTATTTATTTATTTGACAGAGAGAAATCACAAGTAGGCAGAGAGGCAGGCAGAGGGGGATGGGAGGGAAGCAGGCCCCCTGCTGAGCAGAGAGCCCGATGTGGGGCTCGATCCCATGACCCTGGGATTATGACCTGAGCCCAAGGCAGAGGCTTAACCCGCTGAGCCACCCAGACACCCCTGAGAAAGTTCCAGTTTAAAATCTCCTCTTGGCATTCATGAACCAGAGCTTCCAACAGCTGGACAACTCTGAAAAACAATGCTCTGGAGTTTCAATAATGACATGATTGTCAATTTTAATTTTTTAAGACTATAGGTTTTTTTCTTAAAGATCAAAAATTATTTCATAATAAATGTTCCCTTACTATTCAAGTTTTAGTCCTTCTTATGTAGTATCAATTTATTTTTATAGTATTTAATTTCTAATTATATTTTTATAAACATAATTTTTATTTCTATAAATATAATTATATTTTTATAATGGAATTATATATCTAGTATTTTATAAGGTAATATTTTCATTTCCTTTTGTATAATAGACTTAAATATGTTTATATTTTAAATGCATTAAATATGAATTTTCTGTTTTAGTTAATCAATTTTTCATAAGTATTACTCATTTAACATTTATAGCAACACTATGAGGTGGGTACTAGTATTATCCCCACTTACAGATAGGAAAGCTGAAGTTCAGAGAGGTTAAAAAAGTTGCCCAAGGTCACACAGTAGCAAATGGAAGAGCTGATTCAAAGCTAGGCCATCTACTTCCAGAGTCCCTGGTCTTAACGGCTATACTATGCTGACACTTTTTGGAAAATGATAATAATAATATTAATAATAACAACAACAACAACAATAACAATAATGGTGTTGAAACTTGAAACGAATACTGAAATATCAGCATTGTCATTTTCTCTGATATTATAGTTACTACATTTGAACTGAAATCTTAAGGATGAGTGGGCATTAGCTTGGTGAAAGGGAACATAAGAATATTCCACATAGGGGAATAGAAAGGTCCCTGAGGCAGGAGCTACCACACCCAAAGAGAGAACTGAAAGGAGGCTTCTAAAGGCTAGTTGTCCCGCATATGTTCATAATAACCAGAAAGTCTTCATCTTTGGCTATTAAGAAAATATATGTGTGTGCTGGAAGCCCTAGTATGGGTTAAGAATAAAACTATATTTTCACATCATGATAGAGTGTTGCTACCTGCTGCATTCCAGTGCGTGTGAACCAGGAATGGAAAGCAGCCATTGCATTGGAGAGGACTGAACTTGGATGGTGAGGGACATGGAACAGAAGTAAACAGTTTAGGGTCCGGCAGAGGAAATACAAAGGAGGAAGAAGGTGATGGAAAAATGAACAGGAGTGATCAGGAGACCCCAAATGCAAATCTTTCACCAAAGAAAAAGGTCACTATGTTCCCAAGCTAAATATGAGCAGAAATGGTTCTTTTTGTGTTTCTCTCAGCTTAATTAAGGTCCTTCACCCTTCACTAGACCACCCTGCCAAATGTGCCCAGTCATGCATCACAGAGAAAGTGAGCTCTGTTCTATTCTAAGAACTTCATATCTTTAATGTTCCTTATTAATTGGCACTGCTTTGTGGACTCTCCTACCTTCTGTGAGGACCGAGAGTTTCCAGAAGGACCATCCTATTCATCCCAGAATCAAGCGCTCCAATTCCCCTCCTCTAGTATAAGGTCAGACTGGTTTAACTTGATGGGGAAAATGTCCTGCCTCAAGAGGTGACCCTTCTCTCTTCAGACAGCTTCCCAGCTCCATAGCCACCCTTTCTCTTTCCATGAGTGAAGCCACAGTCTTACCTGGGGAGCTGCCATGGTGCCACTTTTTGAGAATTTTCTTTATGATTCTCTTGCTCCACACCTTTTCATCATAGTCCTAAATGCTGAAGTTTAAAGAAACTGGTTGTCAAGATGTCTCTTTGGGGAAATATGCTCCTAATGGGTGACCACTCCCACAGCTCTCCCCAACCTTACCCACCCTAGACATCTCATCCCCTGGAGAGTAGAAGGGCCTTCGCACTAGTATATTTTGATTCCTTCTCATTTATTGTAATAATTGTACTGTTTCACACCAAGCTATGCTTCCCACCCCATTTGCTGACAGGACAACATTGAGCCTCCCCAACTTCCTGGGGAGGCGAAAATCAGCTCCATCCCCACAAGGGGGTGACTCCAAACCCATGCAGTAGTCCCCTTTCCTCTTCTAGACAACCTTACATAATCCAAATAATTTTCATGTTCCTAGTCTGACTTTCTTCTTTGCATTATGACAGCAATGAGTCTTCTGTAGTGTGCCTTCCAGACAAAATAAACGTGATGCCTGGATATGACCAACTAGTGTTGGATGGTGCCATCATTCATTTATTCTTTTATTCATTCACCAAACATATGCTCACTCTTCATTATACTTCAGTCACTCTGCCAGACAGTTAAGAATAAGATATGCACCCGCCCCCAGCAGCTCAGCTGTTAGTGGGGGGCATATAAAGAAACTATTATAATACAATAACATTGTATCACACACTGAATTTTAGATCCTATGTGGTATCCTATACAATATGTGTTTGCTTTTATGGCAAGTATGTTATACTCCATGTGTTTATAAAAACGTTTAACATCAAAAATCTTGGTAAACAATTGTTGGGTCTCTCAAAAAGAAAAAAAATGGAAAAATCATATAATGCAGCTGAAGGTAGAGTAAGCAGCCATTAGTATCTAGCCTATTTATCATGTCATGAAACAGACATGGGGAGAAAAATGATTGTCTGAAACAATTAGGAAAACAATCACATTAAAAAATTATAAAGGGAGTCCACTGAGAAGACTAGACTTAGCTATCTTTTTTGGTAACTAATAATCATAGACAAAATGAGCTGAGAATTACCAAAATATCAAAACAATTAACCTTCTGCCAAGCCATAAGTCAGCCCAACGCCGTTCTTAGGAAGTCAATTAAGCTCTGTGACAAATGTAATTCTAGAGGCCACCTCCAAAAGGCTTAGTTCAAAGACTTGAGATATGGGTCTATGAAGAGGTAAAATAAATTAAACAGCTCCATGTAGACCAATGGTTCCAAAACTTGAGTCTGCATCAGAATCACCTGGAGAGTTTGTTAAAACAGACTGCTAAGCCCTACCCCCCAGAGTTTCTAAAAGAGCAGGTCTGGGATGAAGCCCAAAAGTTTGAATTTCTGATAAGTTTCCAGATGCTGTTAATGGGCTGGTCAGGGACCAAACAACTATGGTTATGGGTCCCAGCTCTACATTAACTGGGGAGCTTTTCAAAAATTCCCAGGCCTTCACAAAACAAATTCTAATTTCTAAAGATATGCCACAAACCTGTGGCAGTATATTTTTTTTAAGATTCTATTTATTTGACAGAGAGAGGGAGAGAAAGAACAGGGAGCGGCAGAGGGAGAGGGAGAACCAGGCTCCCTACTCAGCAGAGGAGCAGAGGATTTGGGGCCCGATCCCAGGACCCTGAGAACATGACTTGAGCCGAAGGCAGAGGCTTAACTGACTGAGCCACCCAGGAGTTCCAGGCTGCAGTATATTTTTAAAAAATTTCTTTTTTTTTTTTAATTTTTTTTAAAATTTCTTTTCAGTGTAACAGAATTCATAGTTTTTGCACCACACCCAGTGCTCCATGCAATGTGTGCCCTCCTTAATACCCACCACCTGGCTCCCCCAACCTCCACCCACCCCTCCCCTTCAAAACCCTCAGGTTGTTTTTCAGAGTCCATAGTCTCTCATGGTTCTTCTCCCCCTCCAGTATTTTTTTTTTAATTCCCTGAGTGAGTCCACTAGCTGAGAACCACTAGGTAGGATATGTGCAAGCAGAAAACACTAGTAACTTCCAGAATTTATGTGAGAAAGATTAAGTGGCAGAGAAGATAATAAAGAATAATAATTTAAGGCCTGAAAGCCCGAACCAAAATCCCACATGGGACCTTCAGAAACAGACATGCCATGTTTTGGGGTGACTTAGAGTCTTAGAAGTATTCAGGTAGAAAAAAAATTTGTAAACACCCACTAGACAGGAGTGAATTTTAATTGAGTTGTGCAAAAGTGCAGTATTTTATCACTGTAAAAGATACATTAATGCTATTAACCTTCCGAACCCCCAGCTGCTTCTGAGAAAAGCAGCTTCTGCAGAAGGTCTGATATGAATGACCAAGATTCTCCATTTTTGTTGCACCAGCCATCCCTACCCTGCCCCACCCATCTAGCCTGGCTGACTGGGCCTAGGTAGGCAGCTGACACAAAGACACCAAATTACCTGCCTAAGGCAAGTCCTTTTAGGGGCTGGGGGTTCTGCACAAACAGATGTGATGAGTATTTGCTGAGCCAGTCAGATTTCCTCTCTCATTATTGGAACTGGAAATAGAGGAAGAATAAGGTGGGTGGTGGTGCCCAGAAGATGTGGGCAGCCCAGAGAGTGGTGGATGCACTAGAGAAGCTGATCCTGATGGTGGAGGAGTCCAAAGGTGGGTCCTCAACCACCTGAAACTGCCTCAAAGCCCAGTCCCTCTCCACCTCCTGACTCCAGAAGACCAAACCCATGAGGTGTATTTCCATGAGCTCCTTGACCCACAAATGCCCCAAATGTAGCTTTAGAATAACTGTCCCCTTTCTGAGGTTACCCGAGTCTTTGCCACTCTTGATGAAGAGTAGTTTAACTGGGGATTCTGCTTACCCTCCAGATCTGTCTTCTCCTCCCATATGTGCTCATTCCCTGTGCAGGCCTGTCAGGGCATGTTACAGGCATGGTCTTGTCGGAGGGCAAGGTCAGTTTAGGAGCTCTGAAATTTAATTTCTCTGGCACTGGAGTCTTTGTTTATTTTTCCCCCTTTATTTTGGGCTGTTCTATACCTCACAGGATTGTGAAGAAAATGGAGTAAAAGCATGTCAAGTATTTAATAGAATTGTGTGTGTGTGTGTGTGTGTGTGTGTGTGTGTGAATGCACACAGACTATAGTGTCAGACTGTCTAGGTTCAAATCTCAGCCCTCCATCTTCCTAGCTGTGTGACCTTCAGTAGGTTACTTAACATCTCTAGGACTGGAGCTAATAATAAAACACTCCTCATCCAGTTGGCAGGAATAAGTGAAAAAAATATATATATATGTATATATCTGTATCTTTATCTATCTCAGCCCACTGCCTGTATAAAGTAAGCATTCCACCAGAGTCACCTACAGTTACTGCACAATACAAGAGATTATATAGCCATTTAAAGGGTTTTCTGAAAAGGAATGGATTCCCACATTTAAAGGTTGGTAAAAGGGCCTGACAGTTGGATTGGCCTCCCACTACAGGTCTCTTACCTGTAACAGAGAGTTAAGTTAAAGCTGTGGTAATAGAAAACCATCTGGAACCTTTGGATAAGCAGCCATAAATCTTTCTTGGGCCTCCAAGGGATTCTGTGAGCCTTCATCTAAGAAGCAAGATTCTCCCATGGGCAACTGAAATACAATCATGGAGATAAGAAAAGCTCCACTAATTAAAACATAGCACGTGTGGTCATGAGGGACACCTCAACCTACCTGTGATCTTACACTTGCCTCATCCACTTTGCAATTTTAAGCCCTAGTCCTGCCTTCTGGGACAGGATGCAGGCATGTGAGGTTCCAGAAGGGAAAAACAAAAAAGAGAGGCCCCTCCAGACATAAACTCTTTAATTTGACATTAGGCAGTAAGCAAGTCTTCTTACTTGCTTAAGTCTCACACAATCAAAAGACTTGTACGAAATCCAAGTGATGTTTCTTGTCCTTAATGACTCCAAACATATATAAGGAGGAAGAGGTACCGTGGAAATGCCTATGTTCACCAGGTTCTTGGAAACAGAGAAGTAGGTCTTACTAGGCCTCCATATATGTGGAATTTAAGAAACAAAACAAATGAGCACAGGGAAAAAGAGAGAGAGGGGGGCAAAACAAGAAACAGACTCTTGACTATAGAGAATAAACTGATAGTTACCAAAGGGGAGAGGGGTGGGGGGGGTTGGGTAAAATAGGTGAAGGGATTAAGGAGGGCACTTGTGATGAACACTAGGTGTCATATGGAAGTGCTGAATCTCTAAATTATACGTCTGAAACTAATATTACACTATGTTAACTGGAATTTATTTATTTATCTATTTATTAAAAGATTTTATTTATTTATTCGACAGACAGAGATCACAAGTTGGCAGAGAGGCAGGCAGAGAGAGAGGGAGAAGCAGGCTCCCTGATGAGCAGAGAGCCCGATGTGGGGCTCGATCCCAGGACCCTGGGATCATGACCTGAGCTGAAGGCAGAGGCTTAACCCACTGAGTCACCTAGGAGCCCCTGTTAACTGGAATTTAAATAAAAGCAAAAGAAATTGAAAATGAAAAAAAAACCTAGATGGCCAATTCTTCTAGATTCTGATCCTCCATGCAAAATTCAAAATATCTTAATTCGTAGGGTGCTTCTCTCTCTACCTCTCCCCTGCTCATGCTTTCTCTATCTCTCAAATAAATAAATAAATTTTTTAAAAATATCTTAATTCCTGAATGCACATTTTGCTGATTACTATGAACTTTCAGCCTTCTTGAATGGGTGGAGGAAAATTCGCATGTCTGGATTGCTAAATAATTAGCATACAATGACATTCTCAGTAATAAAAATGAAGTGAATAAGACAAAATGTTGATGACATAGATTGAGTCAGCTGTAACTACTTACACTAGGACAGTTAGAACTTTCTGTCAGAACTCTCTGTGTTGAAGGAGCTTTATAATGATTGTCCCCTTTCTGAGGTTTCCTAAGTCTCTGCTACCCTTGAAGAGTAGCACTATCCAATAGGTAGCCACGAGCCGCATGTGTAGCAAAATATGGTTACTATGACCGAGATACCGGATTGTAAATTTTTCTTAATCTGAATTTAAATTTAACTAGCCACATGTGGCTAATGGCTATCATTTTTGAAGTTACAGAAGGATCAGAGATGGGGTTAAATCTGAGCTAACACATGGATGTGCTTTACAGGTGACATTTCAGAACTGACACAAGTTACTCACTTATCATTTGTCTTCTTCTAAAAATACAGTCAAAATATACAGTATCTACTCCCTCAACACATAAAACAAAAACTGGTTATCTGAGCTTTCTGATTAGCTTGCATTTCAGATAAAGAGGCACTTGCCATATATTTAACTGTCAAAAAAATTTACAACAGTCACAGAATTCTATAACTGAAAGCATAGTGTTCAAAAGTCAGATTGTTGGGTCACCTGGGTGGCTCAATCAGTTAAGTGTCTGCCTTTGGCTCAGGTCATAATCTTGGTATCCTGGAATCAAGCCCGCATCAGGCACCCTGCTCAGTGGGGAGCCTGCTCCCCCTGCTTGGGCGCCCTCTCTCTCTCTCTGTCAAATAAATAAATAAATAAAATCTTAAAAACAAAAATGAAAGTGAGATTGTTTGGAAATATTTGGAGATATTTTGGATTGTAAGAAAGACTAGGACTTGCTACTAGTCAGAGGCCAGAAATTTCAAGTGTTCCGCGATGTGCAGGGCAATCTCATACATGGAAGAATTGTCCTGCCTCAGGAAGGGTTCCTCCTCCATTGAAAATCTTTCTGTCCAACAATTTATTTTAAAAATTAGGAAGTTGCTTACCAGGAAATTAAGTGCCCTGTTCTAGATCCTGCAGCTAGTGGGGTCAGCACTAAAACCCTGTTGCCTAGACATGGCGTAAGAGGCCAAATGGCACTGAGGGGTTAAAGGTATTTGTGCTAACTGTTCTATAAGCTGCACTAAATTATTATGAGAGATAAGTGAATATACAGCAAAAAGCCCCCACATATTTTCTTACAATTCACCATCCTTAAACTCAGAGTAAAACTGAAAGAAAAATTACCATACAGAGGACTTCTGATGTCCCCATGGACTGAGATCTGAGAAGAGCCCCAGGGCATGAAAATCTGTGACACTGTCAGTGAATGATGAAAATGTGTCTTTGGAAAACTGTGGGTACTAAAGGTGGGAGAGGCAACACAATGAAAGAGGGACTCTAAATGCTAAAGCACTCACTTTATCCCCTGGACAGATAAAAAGCTTCTAGAATTTGGTTTCTAAAATGGTAATTCTGGGGGCCCCTGGGTGGTGCAGTTGATTAAGTATCTGACTCTTGATTTCAGCTCAGGTGGTGATCTCAGGGTCGTGAGACTGAGTCCTGGGTCTGGCTCTGCACTCAGCGGACAGTGCCTGAGATTCTCTCTCCTTCTCCTCTGCCCTTCCCCACCACTCTCTCTCTCTCAGAAATATATTAATTAATTAATTAATTAATTAATTAATTAATTAAAAATGATAATTTCGATGGTATATGAGAGATCATTGTCAGGAAAGCCAGCTGGGAAGCTTGAGATTCTGAGTGAGAAGAGGAAAACTGAACTTGTGATACTACTCAACAAGTGCAAGGGTGAGTGCATTCAAGAGACATGTCTGAGGAAAAACACTAAAAAGATTTTACTAGCTAGTTGGATATGGAATAAATGATATAGCAAAACTCTGGCCTTAGTAAAACTATATCCCCACAAGTTTGAAACTGATCCTTAAGCCAACTATACACAAAATGTACACATTCCTAGTCCAGGAATGGCAGGAAATATTTTTTAAAGGGCTAAATAAACTGTGCTTACATTTCAAGATGGATAAAAAATAACGAATATAATTTGACTTAATTTCAAAGAATTTCTGAGCAGAGAAAATCAGGTGTCATAAATTAGATCAGAAAAAGAAAGAGTAAATGGATTGTTAAAACTGACAGAACAATGAAAGATATTTTATCAATACTGGTATTTGGAAGTGTTGGAATGATGGGTGTATAGGCTTTCCCAGGCAAGCAGAATGGCAGCCTTAAAAATGAGCTCTGCTTTTGTGTGGCTGGGCTAGAAATTTATTAATTTAATATAAATTTTCAACTGATGCCTGGGTTTTAAAAAAATCATAGCATCATTGCACAAAATATGGGGTTTTGTCCTGCATTAAAATGCTTGCTCTCATATGTTTATAAAAAATAAAAATTAAAAAAAAATGCTTGCTCTTAGTAATGTGATTTTTTTAATTGATACCCTAATTATCCAGATGTTCATTCCTGAATGAAATATAGCCAAAGAAGAACCAGCCTAGCCAGACCTGATGCATTAAGATAACCTCCTTTCCAGAGGTCTTAAAGGACTTTAGTTCCACTGGAATAAAAAATAGAGAAATTGCAGTTGTTTAAAACAACAAAAATTGCTTTGTTGCTCATACCATCTATCCATTGTGAGTTGTCAACCAGGGATTCAGGCTAGTGGAGAGGTCCTCATCTCAGAAGTTGCCAGTTGTCATCACAGAAGGAAAACAATGCAGCAAACATACCCTAATTCTTAAAGTTTCTACCCAGAAAGATTACAAATCATCGCCAAAGCAAATCACATGGCCACATTTCACTTGCCATAGGTGGAAAATAAAATTCTGCCAAGTGCCTGGAAGGAAAGAGTTGTGGAACACCTATGAAATGGAACGTTTTCACAAAAGTCTTAATAAATACTTAGGACAGAATATGTCTTAGGTCTTTGAAACATGACCAGTAACCTCTTCTTTGTATTTTTCTTTGAGATGAAGCTCATTCACTTTTTGCACGGAGCCCATATTAAGTGATCATTTCAATGAAAATCAAAAAGGTATGCAAGAAAGTCCAGTTGTATAATTCATTTATAATCTTGAGGAAAAAACAATACTCAAAGATTATTCTAATAATAATGGCTAACATTTCTTGAATGCTGACAACATGCCAGGCATTGTTCTAAGGACTTTGCATGTATTAACTAATCTTACACTCATAACAACCTATGAAAAGGCCACAGTTAATATTCCTACTTTACAGATAAATAATCAGGTAGAGGGAGATGAAGTAAATTTTCCAAGGCCATAGAACTAGTTAAGTGGAAAAACAACAACAACAAAAAACAAACAAACAAAACCCCCAAAAACTGAACCAAGCAAAATACCTCCAGAGCTAGACTGCTTAATCACTTCTTATTTCCACAATTAATAACAACAAATAAAACTAAATACACACTTAATTGAAATAGTATTTCAGTACTGGGAAAATTAAGTAAAATTATAATGACTTGATATTTCATTTTCATTGCATTCCATTATTCCATCAGCATTCTAATATTTACATGTTTTTATAATACTAGATATTTACACTGAATTGTTACATGATCTTTACCCATCTTATAGTTGGGAACTATATATTTTTAAAACATTCTTACTTTTCTAGAGGAATCTCTTAATGTTCCCAACACCAAAACGGATATGATACTTTATGTTAAATTTACCATATTGACTACATGCGGTCAAATTCCTTCAGATCAGTGTAATGAACAATTACTGCTCTAATTACATAAAGCCACCTCTACCCTTCTTTTACCTTCTTCTGGAAATAGTCTCTTCCTTCTCTTTTTCCATTCTCTCAATGTGGTAACCTCTGGACCAATCATCTTGTACAAAATGTGCCCTGGCCACAGTTAGTTGGTCCAGGGGAACGTATCTGGGCCAATCACCTCCCAGAATCTGTCCTGGCCAACAGATTGGTTCCAGACTTAGCATTAATCCAAGCTGAGACACTCAAGAGTTTTTGGCAAGGATCCGGTAAATGAAAATGAGGAAAGTCCATCTCTTTCCAGATGACTGAAACTATAAGTGGAAACTCAAGGAGGACCTGTCAAAAGCCATGTTTTCTTCTCATCCAAAGCAGAGCAAAGCAGTTGAAAAAATAAAAGAGAGAAAAATGAAGGACAAAAATAAAGATACAAACAGGCTAAAAGTGAGGAGAGGGGCCTGCCCAAAACTGGCATCCCAGCCGCACTTCTGCCCTTGACATCTGTGGACACAACAGTATCATTGCTTCAACCACTTACTTGACTTTCTGTAATTTGCTACCAAAATAGCCCTAATGAATACAATCAACTTCTAAAATTCTTTATTCAACTGATATATTATTGAAAGATCTCAAAAAGAACATATGTGCAATCATGGTTGCTTGTGATTTACCAAAAGAAACAAAGTGATCAAAATTGAACAGAAGGTTGGAGAGATTCCATGATGATTAATTACCCACATAAAATGACCTCAAGAAAAAAGGTGATTTTAGATTTTCTCTAATTTTTGCCTGTCCTGGTAAAAGGATAAAGAAACTGGGACGCCTGAGTGGCTCAGTTGGTTAAGCGGCTGCCTCGAGTCCCACATCGGGCTCCTTGCTCGGCAGGGAGCCTGCTTCTCCCTCTGCCTCTGCCTGTGCTCGCTCTCTCTCTCTCCCTCTCTGACAAATAAAAAAAAATTTAAAAAAAAAAGTTTAAAAAAAAAAAAGGATAAAGAAACTACCTATTATTTTCTGTTACTCAGAAAGGATCAATAATAAGATAAAAATCATTTAGAACATGCTATCAAGTAACTAAAACCCTAATTTTAGTATCTCTGGTAGATGACAAAATTTTAGGGATCTCCTCCTCTAAAGCCCCTTAGGGCTTTTTCCTTGAGATTTTGATGGGATCCTCTTTCTAGGAAGGTCCAATATATGTTTTTTTCCCCCAACACCACCAAACAATCCTCCAATTCTCAGTGGACATTGACTGGGTGCCCTACCGTTCAGCTCAGTTTAGTTAAAGCAACAAAATTTAGTTAATTCAGTTTAACTCCAGATAGATGGTATCATATCCCACAGGTCAAGGGCTTAGTCCCACAAGACTTCATCCCCTCCCCTGACTTCAGACACCAATTGCAAGTCCAGGTTTTCACCTGTTCTTCTGATCTACCACACCCTCCTCAGGTTCAAGTATTTTGACAGATTAGCTCTCAAGTTAGAGAAACATTTACTTATGTTTACCAGTTCATTATAAAGGATATTATAAAGGATACAGATGAACAGCCAGATGATGAATATACAGGGCAAGGTACATGGGAAGGGGCACAGTGCCTCCAGGCTCATGCTCTTTCTAAGTATGCCTCTCACACAACACCTCCATGTATTCACCAGCTTGGAAGCTCTCCAAACTCCATCCTTTTGGTTTTGGGAGGCTTCATTACATAGGCATGACTGGTTAAATCATTGGCTATTGGTGACTGAACTCCATCTCCAGTGCCTTGCCCCTCTTTGGAGGTAGGGTTGGGGGTGGGAGGTTAGTGGGACAGAAAGTTCAAATCCTCTGATCACAAGGTTGGTTCCCCTGGCAACCAGCCCTCATCCTTAGGTCACCTAGAGACTTTCCAAAAGTCATGTCATTAACATAACATAAGACAACTTTCTCTTAGGAAATTCCAAGGGTTTTAGGAGCTCTGTGTCAGGAATAAAGGCCAAATATATATATATATATATATATATATATATATATATATATATATATATAAAATAAATCACAATAGCATAGTGGGGGAACAAATTCCTTCTCAAGACACTGATTATGGAAATGGCCATTACAATTCCTACTCCATTACCATGAAGCCCTAGAATTTGGAGGGATCCCCGCTTCATCTAAGAAGGTGTTCTTCTAATCCCTTTCCCTTTTAATACTCTAAATTATATGAACCACTCTCCTCATAGCCATTTGACAATATATCCTGCAAGAACCACTAATGGGACAGGTTTTCAGTCTCAAGCAAAAGGAAATCATATTATATCATCATTACCAGTTCAAGCAATCCTTAATTATTCATATTAATAAATGGGAATAAAATGGGAATTATCCAAGGCAGCAGATAATCCCAGTTTAAGTTTTACAGTTAAGTCAGTTTATCTGTTTTCTAGATTCTCCAAGATCTCTTCCCCACCATTATATATAGTGTTCTAGGTTATAAAATATCAAGTAGGAAGGAACTTGGAGCCAGGAATTGAAAAGGAGAGTTTTGACTATCAGTAAATGGGGGAATGGATGTATCTTAATATGATATTTAATAATCTGATTATGTGGATAACGAAATAATTACTAAAGATAATTATGGAATATAGTTAGACACTCCAATATATACATACGCACATCCATTCATTCACCAAATGCACAAATTTTAAGCTTCAACTCTCTATTGGTAGGCTTTAATGAGACAAGATAAGAAACAAGAGAAAACTCTACTTTATTAAGAATACTAACTTAGCCTTGGTTTCCAAAGCAAAACCTAAGGCAAAAATTGCCTTGCAGGTAGGTTATTTTGGAATATGATTTATAGGGAGCAAGACTACAGGACAGAAAAAGCAAAAGAGAAAGAAGGCAAAGCCAACACAAGGATGTGTTATTGAGTTGGCCATTCCTATGAGCAGCCAGTATTTGATCTACCAGGACCTTCCAAGGAGCCTTATGAATTGTATCTAGAAGAGTTTACCCTGGGGACAAAGGAGGAAGCATTTATCCATCTATTCCTCTCTCCCATTGGTCAAGGGTGATTCAAGTGAGAGTTTATTCCCCCTGAATTTCTGAGTTGCATATCTGTAAGTACAGAGCAGGATCCCATGATGTGGTATCAGAGAAGCAACATGGCAGGAAACTAGAGATACGAGGTCATAGCATGAGCCCGTAGGAAGTCTCATTCTAACTGTCCTTGCATTAACTAGATAAAGTCTGCAGAAACTCATTGCCATAGAAGTAACTCAAGTTAAGAGGTAGATATGACAATTTTTTTTAAGTAACACACAAAAGCTATCCAATCATATACATAAGGTCATAGGATTTGAAATAAAGAAATCTGCTTTCAAGGCAGCTTTCAAGAATGTATCTTTTGTCAAAAATGCCACACATCTGCTTATGAACAAGCTCCCATCATCACTGTGTTAACTAGAGAGAGGAGGGTTCTCTGTAATATCTCTACCTCCAGAGAGAAATATAGCAGCTCTATATAGCACAGACTTTCAGCAGCTGAGAGTAAGAAAGATACACAGCATATTCCTGAAGTATGATCTGACTGGTGGAGAGAAGAAAGAGTATCATGAGCTCAACAAATATAAAATCATGCATGTCTAAAAATATTCAGCAGCAAACTAAAAAAAGAATTAAAAGCTCTTCAGTAATCATTATTTTTCATAAAGAACAACTAAGAGTCTCCAGGTCAAACAATTCTCAAAGCTTAAAAGCATCAAGCCTCCCTGGAGTTCAGCTTAAAATGATCCATGGACATCATATTTATGTGGCCATCCCATAAGAGAAGTACAAAATCAAACCAGATACACTGTATAAAAATGAGAATTTCTCTTCAGGCAAAATTCACCCAAAGCCTTAAGACAAACTATGTGACCAAAAAAAAGTTAAAAGAAAATTAAATCCTCTGCATTTATTCATTTGATCCCTGACAGTCTTGAAATAAGCCATGACTCTGAATAAGAGCCTAAAGGAAATTAGACTATGGGGTTTAGGATAATAAGGCAGCTGGCAGACCTAAAAGAAAGAATTATATTTCCCATTGGTTTTCCATGGGAATTGGATGTTAAAGTCTGAGTTTATTTTGTTTCAGGCAAATATTTTATATACACTGTTCTACAGAGTGGAAGGAGGCTTTCTGGGTCAGTCCATCAATCTGAACCACAGGGTTGACACCAGGGCCATCCACATCCCTCAAAGTGCTGAGGGATGCTCACACTGGAGACTGCTGGACTTGCCACCAAGTAAGTGAACAAATGTCCATAATACCAGGCAAGTAGGCAGAATTTCCAAAGAAAAGGTACTTTATAAACACAAATGTAATTATCTTGAAAATGTGAATCTGAGTCTCTGTTTTATTCTACCATAAATCATGTTCACCATTAAGGCCAAGCTTAATGCCTTGGGGAAGGAGGCACAGCCACTTAGAACAAGATGTCTACAGATGATCAAGAGAGAAAGTGACTTAGAGGAAGTTCCCACCAGACAGAAAAGGTAGGTCATACCCTATGTGACAGGGAAAGAAAAACTAGGGAGGAGGGGGGAATGTAGGAGGAAGAGTTTGTTTGGTTCCATAGGGATCCAGCCCTCCTATCTCTCTGATGCTTAGTTCAGGCAGTGGGAGTGGAGAGTGAAAGGACAGAAATCTAAGACAGAGAGGAGGCAAGAAGAAAGTGATTCAGACATGTCTATAAGCCAACAGGGAGACAAAAAAAAAAGTAGGCAAGGATGAAGAATATCAATTCTGCACAGTGCTACCATGGAAATTTAACTATATGGTAGAGGCTGGGCCAGGGAGCAGACATCCTACACATGTCTACCAGATGGGTCTTAGCTAAGACCCGAGATCCAAGAATGTGCAGGACCTAGAAAACCTGGGTGGACTAGATTCAGCAGAAGTCTTAGCCATAAACTTCTGCAGTCAAAGTCAGCAGAGTTTTCAGGGACCAAGAAGAATATAAACCCCTCTCCTTCCCTTCTGCCAGAAGGATATATGAGCTGCCCTCTGTATCTAGATACCATGTTGTCTAAAATATGTCCTGAGAGCTAGAGCTTGTGAGAGGGAAAATATGTGTGTGTGTGTATATGTGTGTGTGTGTAACAACAAGTTTTTTTTTAAGATTTCATTTATTTATTTGACAGAGAGAGAAAGATCACAAGTAGGCAGAGAGGTGGGTGGGGCGGGGAGGGGGAAAGCAGGCTCCCCACTGAGCAGAGAGCCTGATAAAGGGCTCAATCCCAGGACCCCAAGACCATGACCTGAGCCGAGGCAGAGGCCCAACCCACTGAGCCACCCAGACGCCCCATAACAATAAGGGGTTTAACTGCACTTATTTGTGGATTTTTTTTCAATAAAGAGAGGATAATGTTGTAAATATATTTTTTTTCTTCCTTATGATTCTTCTTTCTTTCTTTCTTTCTTTCTTTCTTTCTTTCTTTCTTTCTTTTTTAAAGAAGAGGGAATGCGAGCCTGGGGTGAGAGGCAGAGGGAGAGAGAGAGAGAGAGAGAATCCCAAGCAGGCTCCACACCCAGTATGGAGCCCCATGCAGGGCTTGATCTCACAACCCATTTTGCATCAGTGGGGCGATGGGTGGCTATTAGTCTCTAGTCCATGTTGCCCTCACTTCAGGACCCAGATTAGTGGAGGCCTCATTATCAGGAACATTTCAGTTTCTGAAGGCAGAGGAAAGAGAGAATGGAGAGTTTTACAGTAGCAAGTAAATATTTTGGTTCACATGTCACTTTTGTACACAGCCCAGGAACAGACTAGTTACATGGTCCTATCCAAACAGAAGATGGGTAGACAGAGTAGCCTCCCATGGACCAAGAAGAGAGGCAGACAAGAGAGTAGAGCATTAAAAGTATGTACCACATATGGCAAGGATTTACTCTACTACATAAAGTATTACTCTTCTTCTTGAAAATTTGAATTACCCAAATTTTGTATTATCTCCCACAACACAAAATATAAGTTCCTCATCCACCCAGGTCATTCTTTTCTTTCCCTTACTTATCTCAGAACTGGTCTGGGCTTCTTTATCCCTAACTCAACCTTCCACTTCTACCTTTCTTCCAAATCCTTTCCATGATGCTTCCATGAAATTACCCATTTCTAGGGGAACTACCTTCTCTATTCTTGGTTCCCTCACTTTCTTTTGACTGCCAAACACTTCCCAGCTTTTACCAACCCAACATGGACCCCCCTCTTCTCTCACACACCCACATTCCCTTGGATACCTATGCTTCTGCATAAGCCAGGCAACCAAACAACATCTGTAGGAACTTGATGGTCCAACTTTCTAGTATTCCAAAAGTCGAAGTCCAATTAAAATAGAACCAATTGATAAAGTTCAACCTTGGCAGTAGATACTGTGAAAATTGCAAAAACCTGGTCCATTTAAATTGCACTAAGATTTGAGATCAATTTTAAATTTTGTGACTGAAGTGTTTTTGTATTTTTAAAAAGCTATCTTTCTGTTTTGTGTCACCTTGCTCAGGAGAGCTGATAGGAAGCTGAGAACTTCCTCTGACTGGACTGTATATGGACAAAGCCAGAAAATATTGACCTGATGTTTGCACCTAGAGCATGTGCACTGTGTGGGAATTTGGAATCATCCTAAATAACTCCCCAAATTTGGTCCACATATTTGCATAACCTTTCATAACACGAAGGATTTCAGTCCTTTCCCTCTTAGTCTTTATCTAGAGGTTGTGAATCTTTTTAGTCTATTCTCTAATCTGGGACCTAGCCACCAATGTCTTCTAAAAATGAGTCCATGAGACTGTGGACCCTGAGAAACAAACTGAGGGTTTTGGAAGGAAGGGGGTGGAGGACTGGGTAAGCCTGGTGGTGGGTATTAAGGAGGGCACATATTATATGGAGCACTGGTTGTGGTGCATAAACAATGAATCTTGGAACACTGAAAAAATAAAATAAAGAGTCCATGGTGCTGACTTTGTATATGGGGAGAGAAGAGCTTTCCCCCCTAGATCTAAATCTACAGAGGTAAAGGGTGTGAATTATCCTGATTCTCTCTGTACATGTCTTGAGAGAAGTTGGTGGAAGTTAAGTACAGGGTGGGTTATGAAATTCACTGATCTCTTGCAGGGAGGGGAAATGCTTCTCACTAATCTCCTATGGGTGATGCCAGCCAGCTCCCAATGGCCTTCAGTAATTGCTTACAACTCTACCATAGGTCATTTCCCTGTGTCCTTCTGGGAAGCTTGTCATCCAGCAAACTGCACAAATACTGTCCTAATGAGACTGTGAATCTGAGATATAGACACAGGCAGACCTTTTCCCAAAGGAACAGTTTCGTGGTCCACTTAAGGAAGGAAGAAAAAGAAAGAAAGAAAGAAAGAAAGAAAGAAAGAAAGAAAGAAAGAAAGAAAGAAAGAAAGAAAGAAAACATTTCTAAAATTAGCAATGAAAGTTCTTCCATAATCTCCTATCTCAGAGGTATTTATCTCTTCTCTACTTCTCAAGGCAAACATTCTTTGAATCTAATAGATTACATTCCTATTAGTAACTAAATCTTTGGCAGATTGTATTTTCCCAAAAACGAGAGCACCAATTTATATTTCATCCCGTGTCCTACTCTTTCAAAGTGATTGACACTCCCCCACTGAGAGGCAGGACCTATACCCCTTCTGCTGAACCTGGATGAGCTTGAGACTATCCCTACCAATAGAATGTGGCAGAAGTGATGCTGTGTGACTTCTGAGGTTAAGTCAGATAAAGGGGACAGTGTCCACCGGTCTCTCTCTCAAGATACTCACCCAGAGAACTCAGCCACCATGTTGCAAATAAGCTCAAACTAGCCCATATAGAGAGACTACATGGAGAAGCCCATGTGAAAAGGAACTGTGACCCCAAAAATCACCTGCTAGCAACTATTGGTGATCCTATAAGCCTTCAAATGATCCCTATTCCCATCTTCACATATTCCATTTGATGCCCCAGACATCAAGGAACAGAAGAGATAATCCCTGCTGTACTCTATCCAAATTCATTACCCACAGGACTCAAAAGTATAATAAATTTGTTTTATTCCACTAAGTTTTAGGGTAATTTATTATGCAGCCATAGTAACTGGGACAAAATCTCTCCAGGTATTTTATCCCTCATTTCACCTTTAGGTTACTTTCAGAGTGCCTTTTTCAAACAACCTAAAGACTATATAGCAATATCTAAAGTAGAAGAAGGATTATTTCTGACTATCCACATTTCAACAAAATGGGATTTTCTTTCTCTGTCTGTAAGATGAAGGAAGTTCTCAAGGTCATAGATTAAAACAAAACAGTTGGAACATTTCTTATCCTTGCTTCTTGCACAAGACTTTTTGAACTAAAACTCTGTTCCTCACATTGATAAGGACCTCGAGCTCACAGACAATATATTTGTTTTTGTGCCTACTTGGCTTCCTCTTAATGTCTAAAGAATTAAAAAGAGTGGAGAGCAGCCTCAAAAAATAAAAAAGCAGTAGCAACTTCAGTGTCCATGAATCTGAGAGGATCCAGAATAAGTGGCCTGCAGGGCTAGTTTTCATCTTAAAGATAAAATTAGTAAGAATCTCTGTAGCAAGGAAAGGAATGGGTAAGTAATAAACAAGAAGTATCATGGAAATATTAAATAGTAATAAAGGACAAAAACCTCTCCAATAACCTTTCTATAATTACGAGATAGTTTTTATTTTAACTCACATCTTCATCAGTTTCAAAGAGACTCCTACTGAACTTCTCTTTTCTGTCTACGCTCCCATATCTTCAGTGTACTTGTCTAGCTTTTAATTTCTCTTTTCTGACGATGTCTGAATTTGTATCATCAGCCCAGGCCTTGTCTCTAAAATCTAAACTCATATCTGGGTCTAGATCTGCTACTCACCATGTCTACATAATGGCTAACAGGCATTTCAAACTCAACTTCTCCAAAAAACAGACTCCTGATGTTCCTTCCCAAACCTGTTCCCCTTCCTGCCTTCTCCATCTTAGGTGACAGAAATTCCCTCTTCCACTGGCTAAGAACAAAAACCATGACATCATTTGACTTCGCTGTTACAAACCATAGCCCATCCATGAGTAAATTTTATTTGCTCTAACTTCAAAGGATATCCAGAATCTAACCACTTATAATCTCCACCACCACATCATCTCTTTTCTGGATTATTGTAACAGTCTCCTAACTGGTATCCCTGCTCTCATCCTTGTCTTCATATGGTCTTCTTATGGATCTTCTCATGCCAGAAGCCAATGTTGGAAGAGGATGTGACCCCAAGTGGACCCAGGAGTTGGACCTTGGCATTTGGCGGCTCCCTACCCTCTCCCCTCTCCTTGGAGTGTGCATTCTCCTCACCTTCTTTGCTGCCAGGAGCTGTCCCAAGGACAGAGCCTTGAAATAGTGATGTGGTGTTGAGACCATCTGGATGGTATATGTGACTGAATCCACTTAAAGCCTTTATATGAACTTTTAAGACGTGGCAGGTGGGTACAGAGATCTAGAGATCTACTGACGTCTTGAAGCCACCCTGTATGTAAGTTACCTTGCCTATTAAGCCTGATAATCTAGAGTGACCTGCTTATTTCTTGGGTCTCTCCCTGCCCTCTGTGTGTGTGGTAGGAGGGAAGGTTCTGATTATATCCAGGAAACTCCGGAGGAGTTTGCAAACCAACATTCCTTAGGAATATAAGACAAATCATGTGCTTCCTCTATCCAGAATCCTCTAATGGTTGTGCATTTTGTTCACAGTAAAAGCCAAGATTTTTTAAATGGCAAATAAGTCCTGTCATGATTGGCTACATTATCCCTCCTGCCCTCCTCCCCCCTGGCTCACTCTGCTCCAGATCCACTGACTTCCTGGCTGTTTCTAGGAAATGCCAAGCACCTCCTACCTTAGAGCTTGTGGACTTGCTCTTCCCATTGCCACGAATACCCGCATGACATATCTGTGTGGCCCATTCCCCACCTCCTTCACCTACCAGCAAGGCCTTCCCTCTCCACTCTATTTAGAACAACAAATCCCCTGTCCCAGCACTCCAGGTTCTTCTTACCTCTTCTCTTTTTCTTTAAAGAACTTACTATCCCAACATTAAACAAGTAAACAAACATGTTTGTTCATTCACTTATTGCCCATCTTCTCTATGTTCCACTAGAACATAGAGTGTTCTATGTACTAGAACTAGAATGTTCCACTAGAGCAGGAAATTTTTTTAAAAGATTTATTTATTTTATAGAGAGAGAGAATTCGCATGAGGGGAGGGTTGCTGAGGGGAGGGAGAGGGAGAAAGAGAATCTTTTTTTTAATTTTTTTATTTTTTTATAAACATATAATGTATTTTTAGAGAAGAGAATCTTAAGCAGACTCCCTGCTGAGCATGGAACCCAAGGTGGGACTCCATCTCACAACCCTGAGATCATAACCTAGGCTGAAATCAAGAATCGGACCCTTATCGACTAAGCCACCCAGGCGCCCTGGAATTTCTATTCAAAGTGATTAATATATTTTGGAATTACATAATGGTGAGGTTTGCAAAGCTTGATAAACATATTTTATGTGAATTAAATATTTAGAAAAATTGCATGACAAATAAATTAAGGTAAACTAAAGACAAACACAACAGCATATAAAGAAATATTACAGAACAGACATTTCTGCAAAGAAGACATCCAGATGGCCAACAGACACATGAAAAAGCGCTCCACATCACTCAGCATCAGGGAAATACAAATTAAAACCACAATGAGATATCACCTCACACCAGTCAGAATGGCTAAAATTAACAAATCAGGAAATGACAGATGCTGGCA